>JASSRZ010005062.1:0-34075 GCA_032164315.1 Malacoctenus gilli | reverse complement strand
ACACACACACACACACACACACACACACACACACACACACACACACACACACACACACACACACACACACACTTCAGAGTGTGGTGAACCGTGAGTATACTGTAGTTCAGCTTCAGTTTTCAAACATGTCATACTTCAATCAGTATTCTATTTCGATTTTGATGTCCCACACGTGACTTAGACTGGTGATACCGAGTGAGTCCCAGGCAGTGACTGTTCGTAAAAAGCAGAACATTCAGGGAACATTCAAGTTATTCAGTTATTCTGGTCCCTTGTTCAGCCTCCACTCATGTTCGCCCCAGCTAAGTGCAGGAAGGATAAAAGTTTTTTTTTTGACGAGTTGTTGAACTGTGTTACTGCTGCGCATGGTACGTATCTGTATTTGTTGCCGAGTCTCACAAAATGTGTGTTTGACAGGCCACGGGTTGAGGTTCAAAACCAAAGCAGAGAAGCAGAGAAGTGAGGAGGAAAAGACGGAGGACCGGGCCACAGAAGAAATAACGACTGGTTATTATCAGTCTCTCTCACAGTCGAGTGCATAGCTTCAGGTGTGACCATGCTACCAAGTCAACCAACGATATTCATCTGTAAACGCAAAATCCCTGCTGATCTGTGTGTGACTTTGAGCTCCCGCATGCTGAAGTCCCTTTTGAGACAGCTCACCTGCTCACTTTATTTGTTTGATAAGACTCGCACATCAGTCAATAAAGACAGTTACACAGCACGTCACCTTGTTGTTCAGATATTCAGTGCAGCTACATTGCTGCTCACAGGTTGGCAGAATGGTGCAATAAGAAGCTGAATGAAACTGTAAATAACTAGTTTGAATAGAACAATTATTTTTGTCTTTCTGATGTGAGACATTGAGAATATTGATTACAGGTCTTCATTCATCTGTCACATCTGATTCCAACTCCAGGACACAATGGAGGGATTTCATTGTCTCAGGCATCCTAAATGAATATCCGATTGGAGGAAGAATGTCTGCATATTGTGTAGACATTCAGGGAATGTTGATTTCTGTTGTATGAGCTGGCACAATGTGCAACAAATTATTATTTTTTATACCTTGCGCAAAGTCAATATAAATTTATGACATTGGGGCCTTGTTTATAGACAGTATTTTGGAAAAAAGCTTGTGTTTACTATGTGTTTATGCACATGTTGGGACATGTGAAATTGTACAAAACGCCATGCAAACATTATCTTCCGTGAGTGTATGCAGAGGCCTGACCAAATTGATCTAGGTCAGAAACACACCTGCAATCTGCCGCAGTATCATAGCAACTAACGGCAGCTCTCCGACAAGTGCAGTATGTTCAGCAAATGTACATTAAAAAAACCCCCAACAAATTAATAATTACCCAAGCCAGCTTGAAATTGAGGTCATATTTTTTTTTGCTGAACCAGGGCCATGGCGATTGATCAGTGGTAAGCTGAATGGCGCCCTCTACCACTAAATCAGACCCAGCAGTTATTTGGGACTGGCGATTATTTTGATTGCAGGACGATTTCTATTTTCCTGTTCAATTTACCGTGGTCACACAAAGTGCATTCAGAACAAATGCCACTTGAGAAAGATACGTTTGCTCTTTAGGCCATTTCCCTTGTGCTGCCTGCGCCGTTTGCTTGCGATTCTTTTTGCCTTTGTGCTGGTTGCGCTGTGTGCAGTGTCATGAAAAGTTTCAAGTGTGTGTGTGTGCGTGTGTGCCCACGGAAATGTGGTTGTGTGGATTCCAACTATACAGAGCTGACAGAGATACGGAATCTTTGATCATTAATTGTAAGCCCTTTTCATTCCCCCTGTGAGTTTGCTTCTTTCATCCTGATCAGAGTTTACACCCCCTGTGCCAATGTGCAGGTCGCACAGCACATGATCGCTGACCAGTTACTGTGTGTTGAGCTGACCAAGCTGAACTCCTTAGTTATTGTCGCTGGTGACTTTGACAAAAGGACCCTCACCTATGTACTTTCTAAATATTGACAGTCTATTAACTGTCCAATCAGGGAGGACAACATTCTCAATCACTGTTATACCCCTGTCAAGGATGCTTATCACACAATCCCGCCGTGCAGCTTTGGGCCACTCCGACCACATCATGATCCACCTAATTCCTTCATACAGGCAGAAACTAAAGCTCTGCAAACCTGTAGTGAGGACATCAGGGAAGTGGACCAGTGAGGCTGTGGAGGATCTCCAGGCGTGTTTAGACTTGACTGATTGGGATGTGTTCAGGACTGCTACAACCGTTCTCGATGAGTATACAGAGGTTGTGACATCATACATCAGCGTCTGTGAGGACTGCTATGTACCATCACGCACCAGGGTAAGTTACAATGACAAGATCTGGTTCACAGCCAAACTCAGAAGGTCAAAGTTTGATAAAGAAGAGGCTTTCAGGAGAGACCAGTTCTCAGGGCTCAGGCAGATCACCAATTACAAGCCTAAAGCCCCCCCATCAATGACCGATGCCCAGCAAATGACCTGAATGAGTTCGACGGTCGCTTTGGAAGACAAACGGACAGTCCTGCAACCATACCCCACAACACCTCCAAACAGCTCCAACTGCGGTGCATGATAAAATCCTATCACAGGAGCCTTTCACCGAGAAGGAGAAGAGCAAGCTGAAATCAGTGGACTTTTGACGATCATCAACTGCTTCAGATGTGACTGAATTCAATTGTGTATATTGAGATGTTGAAAAAGATTTTTAGAAAAGATTTTTATTTGGAGCTACACCGCCCACCACCACCACCACCGCAAGTCAGCTTGACGCACTGAGGTAATCAGCTGTCTCCAGTGTTCACAGACATTTTCAATATCTCACTCAAGACATGTCATATTCCAGCCTGCTTCAAGACCTCCCAAGGTCTTAATAACTTCAGATCTGTCACCCTGACACCTGTGGTTATGAAGTCCTTGGTCCACCTTGCACTTTCACACCTGAAAGATCATCACCGCCCTCTCCTGGACCTTCTGCAGTTTATCTAGAGTCAACAGATTTGTAGATGATGCAGTTAACCTGGGCCTTCACTTCATCTTCCAGCACCTGGACTCCAAAGTCCATCCTCCATCTCCATCCGGTGCGCTGTGGCTTCTTCCAAGGACAAGGTCAGGTTGAAGCATATCGTTCTGTCCGCTGAGAAGGTGATTGGCTGCAATCTGCCAACACTCCAGGCCCTGTACACCTCAAGGCCTTTGAAGTGTGCTGGAAAGATTTTGGCTGATCCCTCCCACCCCAGTCACAAACTCTTTGAGATTCTCCCCTCTACCATTAGTCTTATAAGCAAAGCCCGGACCCCCCCCACACACACACACACCCACACACCCTAACTCTTACATTCATTCATTTATTTATTTATTTATTATAAGACCATAGTGCAATTGGCCTTCACATACAATGAGCCAGACACTGTTAATACATGCCACAGAAATTACGTTACAGCCTGCACCACTGTCAAATTAGGTGCTAATCGAAATATCTACAGTTCTTCAATTTCATTTAGCAGATGCTTTCTCCAAAGCGATGGATAACACAAGCAAGAATTTAGACAGTAGTAAAAGCTTAGTGAATGTGATAAAGTGTTAAAGTTTTTGTATTCTGCTTCATCAAGTGCCCGAAGTGCTTCAGCTGTTTGGTTTTTTTTTCAACAATAGCAACAGCAAATTCAAACTTTCAATCTCAATTCCATCAAGTTCAATGTTTATTGTTCATATTCAGCATGGTTAGTGCTAAATAGTCAAATCCTCACATTCTTTCTCCTCTGCCGACAAGGAGGCGAAGAGTCAAGCACAAAATGTTCCCTGAACAGTTGAGTCTTCAGATGTCTTTTTAATATCACAAAATAATTAATTTCTATTAAATTTCAAAACCATCCCATACAGCTACTGTCATAGTCTGTTCAAAATCAAAGGTCAAGATGACAAAAGTGAGCAACTTTTTCAGATCCTTGCAAGTTCATACTTTGGTTTAAAGGAAACATTCTTTGATATCAGTCATTTTCACGTTGATAGACTGTGATTCAACTCCAGCGCAATAGGTGGCAGTGAAGGTCCTAAACACCAGTTGCCAATCCGAAAGGAAAAATAACAAACAAGAACAAGAGGCGGAATACGAAGTAGAAGAGTCGACGCCGCGGTGTGTGGTGGGATCATGGCTAGTACCGGCGGTAGTTTCATCCGTGTGCGCATCTGCTTTGACTACCCGCCGCCCTCTGCCTTCGGACATCGCATGTGTTGGCTGCTGGTGGACATGAACACGTGTCGCATGGTGGCAGATCTGGAGAGCATGATCAGGGAGAAGTTTGACCTGAGCCGCGGGAGTATCCTGAGCTTGTTCATAGAGGACCACTACCTGCCACACACAGAAAGCGTGCACGTCGTGCGGGACAACGACAGCGTCAGGTGCGTAAAGAGACAGACGGAAGTGTTTGTTTTTGGAGGGATTCCACCGATCGATCAACATAAAGAATACCAGAAACTGGAGTCTTTGGTTTTGTGTTTAGTTGATAAAGTTGGTAAAGAGGTTGTTTGTTTTTTTTGCCAAAATTTAAATAAAATCTTAATTTTCATATGTCTCAGTAGTTCGGAGACACAGAGGATCAGTTTAGGCTGACTTCGGTCCTGCTGGTTGTGTTTCCATCCTGTGACGAGCATCCAAGGGCGGAAATCCCATTTCATTTTTGGGGGGGTGGTCGGGAGGGGGTAACAAACCGGAAAATTTCAGAGTAACTTGCTCTCTTTATCCTGCTCCTTTGCAACGTGCCTTGCAGAACTGAACCCTTATAATGTTAAATCTTGTGATTAAAAGTATTAACAGTTATAGCATTGTTCTGTGTTAGTACATATTCCAACTGTAGCTATACATGTTTTTCTATGTTCAACCAGCAATATCAGCAATGTTATTAGGTAGAGGGTGGTCATGATTCACTTTTATGACCACATCTAACAGAATTTCTTTCCACTTTGCTCTAATTTCCAAACTATGGTCAAAACCATAGTTCCAAAACTATAGAGGAAATATCTTCAAAAATCAGCATCAGACTACAGTATTGAGAAATATGCATTTGTTGTAGTGTCAAAAAAAATACCCAAAAATATTTCAACTATGCCACAAAATAAGCCAACTTAAAACTTCACAGTCCTTGTGTGATTAATTTATAAATTTGAACTTTAATGTAAACATAGTGTAAAAATCCTGACAGATGATTTTTTTGTTATCTGTCCTTTCAGTTTCCTCTGTCCTGAGTGTCCACTCCTCTCTGTCCACCTGTCTTTATTTTCTCTCCCGCCTTCACGTCTGTTTCCCCCTGACTCTGCTGCATTCTCGTTTGAGTTTGTGAACCGTCACGCTATTAACTTGACCAGCTGCCTGTCATATTTATAAATGTTTAAAAAGAGAGGCAGATTTTGGACAGAGGAGGAGAAATGTCACTCTTTCTGTGATGTGCTTATGCTTGTTAAACAAGTGGGTTTGACTTACTGGCATCGACACCTTACTGTGGACTCGGGATGTGCTCACCGCAACCAGCTGAAACACAGAGCTGCTGATAGCCCTGCCCATTAGAAAGAGAGCAGGTGGATCCAACCACTTTGAGGAATAGGGGTGTCAACATCTTTCAACAATTTAAGAAACGCTTTGTTTTGCATTTGCAATTTGCACCACTTGTGTTGTGCTTTCATCGAACACTAATAAATTCTATTCTTAAAAAAATCTTTCTGTTTACAAGCAGCTTTTTCAGATGGGCTATAGGGTTGGAGGTGCTGAAGCTTGTCCTGATCTCCCCTCCCTGCAGAATCCCAGCTTAACAAGGTTCACAAACAGCAATGCTCTTGACAGATACTCCAACATCCAGTCAGGGCAGTGTCTATGCTCTCAGACAGATTATGTGATAATCAACCAAAAACAATATTCCTTAATTCTGGCGTGATGTTTTGTTGTCTGTCATGAAATCAGTTTTTTTTCTCCATGTTTGATCTCACTTAAAACACATTCCAGTGTCATCAATATCTTCTTGGGTCTTTCCTCCCTTCAGATGTACTAACATTTTACTGCTGCCATCATTGTAACAAGGAGTTATTTAGTGTTGAATGCTATACTGGTTCACTCAAGTCACCCTGTAAAGAACTAACCTTTATTTAATGGTCGAAAAGAATCATTGTAATAGCTGCATCCCTCTGTTGGGTACATCTGCTGTGTTTCAGACTTGAACCAAAATGTGGCAGTTTTACACTGAGTTCAAAGAGTGGAAAGGTCCTTATTGTTAATCCACACAACCTGCTGATTACATTAGTCTTGTGAATGTTTGACTCTAACTTTGACATATTGTGTTCTTTGTTTGTGCTCACTAGAGTAAAGGTGGACTGGCTAACTCAGGGGAATGGCCACAGCAGCTGTCCAGATTCATCAAGCATCAAGCAGAGAAAGAGAAAAACAATCACAAAGGATGGACAAGCAGAAAGTGAAGTGTGTGCGCAAAAAAAGAGGAAAAAAAGTGTAGAAGAGGCTGACGAGATGACTGCACTGGAGGATAATGGCAATGTAAAATCAGTAGAGAAATGCATAAAGAAGAAGAAAAAGAACAAGGTAGAAAAGATGCGCCTGTCTCTCAGCCCAAATCCAGCTGCCTCTTCAACACATATTCCAGCTCCTGTGGACCCAAAAAGTAAAAAGAGCGAGAGGGCTTCAATATCACTAGCAGCTAGACAAAACGCCTTCTGTCGGAGCAGCAGCTTAAGTCTGAATGATGAAGACAACTTCCCCCAAAAAACGGCAAATGAAACAGCTATCGATACTGCTTCCATTGTAACAACTCACTCTAAACCTGTCCGAACTAAATCACACTCAGCCTTGTCATTGGCACTGGAACCAAATCACTCAGCTGAAAAGTCCACCGGGCTAAAATCTAAATGTTTACCTTTGCCCCAATCAAACTCAAAATCTCTCCCAATGACTGTGGTCCAGCAGGGGCACAGGGGACAAGCTGCTGGTATCAAAGAGACTCCCCAAAACGATGACACTCAGTGGTGTGACCCAGACTGTGAGGACATGTGGCAAGTCAGTCATGGGGACGGCAGCCAGTCCTCATGGCAGGCCGACATTGTAAGAAAGAAGTGGCATGTTTTGGGAAAAAGGGAAGTAGGTAAAGGCAGAAGAGTTGATAGAGGGCAACATCACATCTTTGAGTCCAGCGACAGTGAAGCAAAGGAGCTTCCAAACAAGAATGAGTCACAGGCCAGTACATCAGCCACCATTGAGGTAAGTCTGTCCCAATTACACAAGGATGCAAAAACCTATACCCCAATAAAAATAAATACTGGATGGATCAGCACTAAAATGCATTATGTGTTGCTGAAACCATGTAAAGAGTTTGTTTTCCCATGCATGTTACCTTTTCTGATCATTATTGTGTTTCCTTTGAAGCCTCTATCCTCACTGACTGCAGAGAGCCCAAAGCACAGATGATCAAGAAACGTTGCATTGATGATAGCACATGCACACTCTTTACTGAGGCATTTAGCAAAGCACCCTCTTTACCCTCAGCCAGCATCATCGACCTTGTAGATAACTTCAACTCCAAAGTTCTAAATATTATTGATGCTGTGGCCCCAATCAAGGCTAAGGCTGTCCATGGAAGGAGAATGCCTCAATGGCGAAATGTGCCTCTGGTAAAATTCCGGAAAAAAGAATGCAGACAGGCGGAACGTAGGTGGAGGAAAAGTAAACTCCAAATCCATTATGATATTCTCAAAGAAAAGGTTTGCAAGTATAACTTTGAACTAAAAAGAGGGCCAGGCATTCCTTTTTATCGAGATCATCTACAAATGCAGTAATAATGCACAAATCTTGTTTCATACTGTTGACAGACTGACAAACCCTCCACTATCACTCCCTCCTGAACTGTCATCTGGAAAGGCATGCAATGACTTTGCATCCTTTTTCACTCAAAAAACTAAAGATATTAGACTGACAGTGGGCCAGTCTTCCACTGGCAGCATGACTGTAATACCGGTGCCCTTTAATGAAAGCACGCTGGCAAACCTGGCACAGTTTCATCTTCTAGATTCTACAGATTTAATGGACTTCGTCAAACATCTGAGAGCCACTACATGCAGTCTTGACATTCTGCCTGCCACTTTCTTTAAAAATGTTTTAACTGTGTGACACCAGATGTACTGCAGATCTTCAACAGCTCTCTTCAGACAGGTATTTTTCCAAAGGCCCTAAAAACAGCAGTAATCAAACTTCTCCTGGAAAAAAAAGTAACCTGGATGCCCTCTCAATCAGCAACTTCAGGCCCATATCAAACTTGCCTTTTTTAGGTAAGATAATTGAAAAGACAGTTTTTATACAACTTCATGCATACATGATACTAAACGACTACTTCAATGTTTTTCAGTCTGGATTTAGATGAAATCACAGCACTGACACTGCACTTGTCAAAGTGCTTAACGACATCTATGTCTGCAGCAATGCACAACGGGTTTCGGTTTTAGTGCTATTGGATCTTTGTGCTGCCTTTGATACAGTCGACCATAACTTATTAATTGATAGACTTAAAGAGGCACTATGTAAGTTTTTACTGAAAAATATCTTTACAATGGCTTTTTTATTTGACCCTTTATGACTTAAGCATCATTTGATGAGCAGACTGACACCTCATTTGTTCAGGATGTGACGTCAAGCGCGTTCATGTTGGCAGACGTCACATCTGCTGAGCGTAGCAAACAGTCGAAGTGCTATATCAAAGATGGATTTTGTGGATGCTCAGAAGCGACCATCCAGCTCAACTCAGCCACCAATGGCAACTCCACGTAAGGGGAAGAAAGTAAAAAAAAAAAAACCTTGTTGAGTGCCGTTAAAAAATCCAAACTTGAGAGCGACCGGCGCCAGGCAAAGACAAGTGTCAACATCGGTATGCATTTGAGTCTTGGAGGGAGCTCAGAGCTGCGTTGGGAATAAAAAGGGATCCTGAAAATGGCTTTCGTTGAGCTGAAAATGCAATAAAAGATAACACCAACCATTGAAAAAGGCCTTGTGTTGTTCTCAATTCACAATTGCCGGCTGTATGTCATTCTTTTAGGGTTAGTGATAGCATACTAGCCTAAAACGAAAAAGCTTGCAAGCAAGCCAGAGCATTTATGTTGTGAAGTGATCATGGGTGCGGTTATAAATTGTCACGTTTAGTGACAATTTTCTTACTGCTGTGAGCATCGTTCTCATAATTCAATGTTTTCTTTGTAGGGGATTATTTCTGTTCTGTATTGTGCTCGTACAGCGCGCTATGAGAACGAGCAGAAGAGTGCTGCAGTTCTGTGTTATGACCACAAGTGGCAGTGTGGCAGTGTTTTTTTTTTAGAAAACTCCGTATTGCCTCTTCAAACATTGGCTGGGAATTTCAACCACTGCACTAGACTGGTTCAAATCGTATCTGCAAGATAGGGACTATACCATGTCGATTAATAATTATGAGTCTGAACATGTGAAAATCACATGTGGAGTCTATCTAGGCTCCATCCTTGGACCCCTTTTATTTAACATCTACATGCTCCCCTTGTTCCAGATCATGGAACACTTCAGTGTTTCCTACCATAACTATGCAGATAACACATTACTATACATATCAGTGTCTTCAAATGACCACAGCCTATTGAATTCACTAAGCAAGTGCCTAAAGGAAATCAATGATTGAATGTGTCACAACTTCTTACAACTGAACCCAGACAAGACTGAGGTGATTGACCTCAGGGACAAGCCGAGGTCAGAGCTCAACTTGATTCTATGGCACTGAAGACAACAAATCAAGCCAGAAATCTTGGGGTAATTATTGATTCAGACCTGAAGTTTAAGAATCACATCAAGACAGTAAGCAAATCAGCTTACTACCACTTGAAAAATATTGCAAGAATCAAAGGTTTTTTGACCAAACAGGACTCGGAGAAACTTATTCATGCCTTTATTTTCAGTAGACTCGACTACTGTAATGGTGTGTTCACTGGTCTTAGTAAAAAATCTGTCAGACAGCTATAGCTCATTGAAAATGCTGCGGCCAGAGTCCTCACAAACACAAAGAGGGTGGAGCACATTACACCTGTGCTTCAATCACTGCACTGGCTACCTGTGCGCCAGAGAATTGATTTGAAAAACTTACAACTGGTCTACAAAGCTTTGAATGGTCTTGGACCAAAATACATCACAGATTTACTCATTGAGTGTAAAACATCCAGACATCTCGGCTTCTTAGAAAGACTGTTATTCACTGTTCCCAGAGTCAGAACCAAACAAAGTGAAGAAGCTTTCAGTCACTATGCTCCTCGTCTTTGGAACCAAATTCCAGATCATCTCAGGCTTGCAGACTCAGTCTCTTCTTTTAAATCAGGCCTCAAAACTATTTTATTTTCTCAGGCTTTTCATCGACATTTAATTACAGGTTGTCTTAAAAAAAAATCACTTTCTAAACTTTTTACAATTTCACGATTTTATTTGCTTTTGAATTTGATTTTAAATTCCTTCTTTGTAAAGCACTTTGAATTGCTTTGTGTACAAATTGTGCTCTATAAATAAGCTTGGCTTGACGTGACTTTACTTGACTTGCAAAATTGAAATCTGGAGTCGGTGCTTAACAGGTTTTCTTAATTTCTATTTTTTGGTTTTGTTTTCCTGGACTGATGAAACATGGAACAAGCAACATTATGAGCAACAATGAATCAAGCATTGATAGAAATTTATTTAAAGAAATCGACAGGAAAGACATCTAACTCAGGAGCTTCTGCCTATGCGTATACTGTTTGAGGCCCTTTGTATCTCACCTCGGTTCAGTCCAGCTTCTGAGGTAACCACATGTTCTGTTGTTGGCTGAAGAAGGTTTAGTTTATTGAAGATTTTTTTTGTTGCTTTAAGCACAGCTGAGTATAGTTGCTTGTGTGTGCGTGTGTGTGAGGGAGGGAGGGATTGCATCTCGTCATGTTGTGCGCTAAGTTTGAGCTAGACCAGTGGTTCTTAAGTTTACACACCAAGTATCACCTAAGAAAATACTTAGCGTGCCAAGTACCACCTTAATGACCAACAGTATAATCTAGCATACTAGGCCAATCAAAAATAAGGCAGAGGTTTTATTCCTGAAGTATATTTAATATTGTCAGCCACTCTAACATTTTACACAGTTTGAACAGTAAAACTGTGCTTAAATAAATGAAAACAATAAAACTGTTCTTAAAGGATGATTCAATTAAAATGCATTGCACATACAAATTAAATAACATTGAACTTGAATAAATTTAGAAAACCTAAACAAAAAACTTAAAGATAAAATAAAACTGCACTGCACTTAAATGTTAGGTAAAAAAAGTACTGTACTTGATAAAAAAAAATCAAAACAAAGCTGTATGCATAGCTTCAAGTAACAGTTCTTGCTGTCTGAACTTCATGCACTGCTGTATGGCTTTTTCTTAAACAGAAATACACGGAAACAGAGGAGGAACAATAAGATTAATAAAAAATGTCAGTGATTCATTAGCTTACCACCAGGGGGAGCCCAGCGTACCACACTTTGAGAAAGGCTGAGCAAGACAATGCCCACAGCTCCTTGCTCTGCCTGTTCCTTTAAAGCACACAGGTAGTACCAAGCGAAACTGAACCCACTAAACACTGACACAAAAAGGTAGCTCTGCTACACTCATTGTGTACACTGGCGATCATGGGCTCCCTTGAAATCGCTCACAAGCCGACGGTTGGAAAGAGCTGTATATAAATTTTTCATGTTTTCAAGCTATTGAAAAGTTCCATCTTTTACTAAAAACAGGGGGCTTAACTAAGTCACAATATTGTACCTGTAACAGCTTCTAAACTACTACAACTAAATACATTAGATGGAGCCTTTTAAAAATTAGTTTAATGCAAACATTAACTTCTGAATTTATGAGCTCCAGTAAAACAGTCACCGCAGTGTGAAGCATAGTGGGACACAATATAACAATCTTAAATCCCTTCTAAAATCGTATGACTTGTTTATTTCACCATGGAGCAACTTATGCAGTTAAAACGCTAATACGTTTGCTAAAACTAGCGCTTGTAAAACTGGCTTGCTCTCCTTAATGCACCTTAACAGCAAGTTTCCATAAGCTGTTTGTTGTCATGGAACACTTGAGTGCAGTGCAATAGTGTAATATAGATTTACACAGTTTACCATCAGTAAACGTCATGTTTCTCTGTCCTGTTTCTTTCCACCGCCTGCGACTCTGAGTGCATGTGTGTGTGCGCGGGAGGGGGTGGACGGTGCAGTGAAAGTGCACTGCTCTCTGTGAGGGGAGGGGGAGGAGCAGCACATAGTTGCTGCTCAAGAAAGGAGAGGGAGAATCACCGTGCAGCATACTTTTCTTTTTGCTGCTTGGAGCAAAGCAGAATTTTAATATTGGCCACATTTTGACCGACGTTGATTAATCGGCCAGATGCCAAAATTGTCTTAACTTATTTAAAGACGAGTTGACCTGGTTAGTTGGGACGAAGTTGCTTGTTGAGACTTGTGGGAACTAGTGAGATAAACGTTGTAGGGTTTTTGTTTTTTTAATTAACATCACCTTCAATCTGTAGTTTCTCATGGAATTGTGTTTGTCTGTTTTTTATAATGCAGGCATTTCTGGGTGTTCTACTTTTCCTTTACACCACACCTAAAACACTCCCATCTTCCTTTTTCTCTAGAATAGTGCAAAAACTACCCCTCAACAGGACTACAGTTCAATGCCCTTGTTAGCTGCTCCTCCACAGGTTGGGCAGAAGATTGCTTTTAAGGTAAGCTCAATCTGCTGTCCAGTCTTCTTGCTACCTGTACCCTTCACTGTCCAGCACTGTGTCTCAGCACAACTTAGCAGCCATTAAATTTTGGTGGTGATGGGCTTTCCTGGTTATCTGAATTGAGAGAAGCCTTTCTGTGGCAAGTCACAACTCTGTGGCGACTTGATTATGTTACACTTTTGTGCAGCTTAGCTATACTGGCTGATTTTTGACCCACAGCTTAAACCAAACTGATGATGATGATGATGATGATGATGAAGATGATGACGATACTTAGCCTTGTGCCTACCGGTTTGACATATTCTCATTACATAAAATCTCTTCCCTTTCGCCCTTTGCTGTTGAACAGGGAGCCCACTCTTCTTTTAGATTAATTCAGATTTCGGTTTTTATTCATTTTTAATTCAATCTAAAATCCATCAGTTTTATTTTTTTCATTTATTGGATTGGATTTTAACTCCCAGTGTTATTGATCTTAATGTACACTTATTTGTGAAGAACTATTCTGTGCCGAGGCACCTCTTTTTTGTTACGCTTTTTTATTATTTGTATGCTGTTTTGATTAATTGCACTGTGAATGAAATGCGTTTTAAAATGACCAATCAATGAATTTCCCTGTTGGGATGAATAAAATTCTTTGAGTCTGATTTCATTTCTGTCTCTTATAGTTGTTGGAGCTCACTGAGAACTACACACCAGCAGTATCAGAATATAAGGTGAAGACAGGCATTTCTTCTGCTCTTTTCTAAATGTATCTTTGTGTTTTTAAACCGTTGTTAGTATGTTAGTCCTGTGAGTCACTCAGTATTTGTTTTGGTTGGGTCGTGTGATCCATAATCATCAGTGGGTAGATTTGTGGGGGTGGGGGTTGATGTGTGGCTGTTCTTTAATGTTTGAGACCTGATTCTGCTCACAGAATAACCGAATGCTACAGATTACACACTCTACTAACTTGAGGGGCCAAAGTGAGGTCCCCTGAAAAATAGTTTGCAACTTCTTTCATACCAAACCTAAAACATGTCTCCATTAAGTGTCAGTTATAGTTTTAGCCGGAGAAATACCTTATTAATTTTATGAATTTAGTGTCAAGTGTATTTTGGTGTTTGAGTCTACAGCTGCTGGAAGATGTTGTAGAAGACTTCTTCCTTCACAATCAAGCATATCCATCAATCACTAAAGCTATTTTTTCTGTTCAGGAATGCAAATAAATTACTATAATTCGACACCTTAATCAAGAAATATGATTGCGCTTTAAAAACAAAAACATGTGTCTTTGGTAAAACAGTGAATTTTGAAAATTCAAGGTGTAACAAGAGTGATTATAGTTTATTTGATATAGCAGTAGAAACATCTTTTCACAACTAAACAGCTTCTACATACTGGTGTATTAACTATTATAAAAAGGGTTTTGGTGATTGCTAAAGTGGTTGTGGCATAATGGTTACATTGCATTGTGGTCATAAGTTTCACCTCTGGGGGGTAAAAATATGAAACCCAGGCTGACACTCATAAGTCTTTGTTTTGGTCTCTTCCAGGAAGGGAAGATTGTCAGCTTCAACCCAATCACCAGACAGATCGAGCTTGAAGTTTCGAATGCCTTTCGAGGTAAGAAAAATTACTTTATTCCTGAAACATGCAGGATCAAAATGTCAAATTCACAGTTGATGTATGATAGTTCCTAAGACTTTTTTTTTTTTTTTTTTTTTTAAATACGGTTCAACTGGATTTCCATTCATATGCTCTATTGACAGGTTTTAGAGACTGGGGCAGGCCAGATACCAGCAAATATGTTTAAAGACTTAAAAAAATATATTTTTGCATAGTAGGTACCCTTCAATCGAATGAGAAAAATAAATTGTTTTTCTTTTTCTTTTCAGCTCATCAGTAAATTCATACTTGGTCTTTAGGAAGAAAAAAACTCCTCCCTCAAATCAAGAAGGTTTTGATGTGTGATAACGCTTAAAAGGTCTCCTTCTCCTCAGCTCCATCAGAACCCGGCAAATTCGACCTGGTCTACCACAATCCAGATGGCACAGAAAGAGTGGAGTATGCCGTTTCCAGAGACTCGCAGGTACCAGTTGTTGATGTGTCGATCCCTATTGCTCAACGTGCAGATACACGTTTGAGAATCTTCCCTGCAAAGCTATAAATGACAACTGTTTGACATTCAGAGAGAAGGAAATAAAGAGAGACTGTTCTAATGAACATTTCACCAGTTGGTTGTTACAGAGCACAGATCAACACCACAGTTTTTTGAGCTCACGTTATATTTTCTAGGGAATGAATGTTCCATTAAAGCCCATGTAAATTTTAGGTAGAAGCACTTTTTTGTTTTCTTTGCCTGTGATTCTCAGGTCAAACTGAAAGGGTCAGACAAAAACCGCAAGTACTGATAGTGGCAAACTGCATGGAGTGTTGAGTGTGGAAAAATGCAAAAGTCTTAAAGCCAGATTTTGGACAAATAGAATGCTACTTTGCCTGATCCGTACAAGCTAGTATATATGTAGCTTCAGATCATCTGAGCATTGTACTTTTCATTCATTCATTTTATTGTAAATGGCTGTTACTTTGGCCAGGTCTCTTGTAAAAGAGATTTTGAATCTCAGGGGGATTTTCTGGTTAAATATAGGTGAAATAAAATCAGTAGGTTTTTTCTCAAACCTCATCACCTTTCTTTCACCTGTGAACTCATTTGGTTGATAATGCATTCTCTGAAAAGGAGAAGGGTGAGAAGGTAGCAGCGACTGAATTTTAGCAGATAGATTTTGTGATAGTTTCTGGTGACATTCATGTAAATTTTGTTTTGAGCCCTTTGTTGAAATGGTTTGTAATATTGCATTTTCTGCCACAGTTGATCGAAAGATGGGAGACTCTGCTGGAACCAAGGCTAATTATTGGAACCTGAAGAAACCACACCCGTGTTCACATCTGTTACTTAAACTCATTTTGTAGTGGTGCATTTTATCTTAATGAGAAAAATGCCCACAATGAAGTTATTTTTATCAAAAGGATGCACCATCTGCTTCAACTACAAGCCATCAGTCCAGTCTCTTATCAGAATCCAAATGTTTTGAATTTTTTGACTGATGAAGTATTAATAAAAAGGTTTTTAAACATAAAACGTCTAACAAGGTTTTTATGCGCATGTGTGTGCATGCGCCATTCTCAGTTGCACCTTCTTGTGGCCACGCAGGTGGTGACTAACATTCTGTTGATTTTCATGCTTTGATTGGAACTGATGATAATTTGGAAATCAATCAACTTTATAACACTGTTTCATCATGAAGAAAGATGCTGAAACTGGTGACAGTGATGTGTCAGACAGACACGAGAGCTGAGAAAAAGGACAGGTGTAAAAAAAAAAAAAAATTGAGGAGAGGTTGGTTTGGCCCAATGGAAATGTCAACTTTAATGAAATCAGACTTGTGTTAGTGACAAAAAATGTGACAAGATGCAGGTAAGAGTAAAATGAGTGGAAAGAAACGGTGACAAGTTGCTGCAGAAGCTGTATTCAGACAAATCCCCATCAATTTCCAAAATTAGCTGCATTGCTCACTAATTAAGGAAAAATATTAACTAATCTCAGTGATTAGTGTCACCGGACAGGGTAAGTTTATGGCTCCAGTAAGGGGGAAAAAGTCCCCTGGTTATCTCAAAACCAATACTCCTGCAGGTTTTTCATGCCACTTCCAAGTCAAATTGAGTGCACAGCAGCATGTAAACAAGAAGTTACTATGGCTGTCAGCAGACAGGTGCCACTTTTAGATATGTTATGATTGTGCATGATATGTTCATTATCATGCACATGAAGAAGGCGACCAGATTAGAGTTGTACCTACAAACCACCCATGGTTCTTTCTTTAGACATAAGACAACTTGCTACAGAAAGCACATCCATGACTGAGGTGCAATGCGAATCAGCTCAGCCACACTCCCCTCAGTTAAACTGAGCATCACAGCAGCTGCTCTCCCCCTCCACAGGAGCGAACCAGCCACATGTTCACACCATAATCAAATACAACTTCACATTCAGAGGAATTAGTGGTCCAGTGATGCAACAGTAGGTAGGCTATTTACAAACCTGCACAACAGTGCCTTTGGGACATTTGGCCCACTCTGCCAGTTTCCAGTGGACTTAGCAAACGTGCCACTTATTCAAAACAGGAAAGGATGCTCAAGAGAAACGTGTTAAACTACAGAACTGTGAGAAACCCCACTAATGTCAGGACATTAAGACTACCGTTTTCTTGTGTGATCCTGAAATATCTGCCTCAACAGGTGAAAGCAAAGTTGGTTTAAGTGGTTGGACTTTCTACATTTGAACCAATAACCATTTGTATTTAACTGCATTCCAGCACAACAATAAAAAAACAAAACAAACTGCAAGCATCCGTCCGTCTCTCCTAACATTCATATGGGGGTGAGGTGGGGGGTGGGTGCAAGACAATGGGCCTTATGACAGTTGGCTGTGGTAGTCGCTGGAAATGACCAGCCTCTGAAGATGCTGGTTGCAATGCCACCGTTTTCTATAAAGTTCGCAGACAGCATTTGAATTACAGAAGGTCTTCAAAAGAGAAGTTTTTGCTCTCATATAAAAGTGACTTCAATCAGCTGCTATTAAAAGCACTAACCATCATTTATTCCATCTATTAAGTACAGTGATCCAATAGGGTTCATCGAAGGGTGACATTCAAAACATCATCGTAAGACTTTTAAATTTAATTTCATGATCTCAGCCCAAAAACTATGCTATCATTCTCTCTTTGGATGCTGAAAAAGCTTTTGACATAGTCCATTATCCAACTGATAACTTCACAGTACAACACATCTCAGGCCCCACCATCTCAAGTCCCTTTTTTCTCCAATGCTCCCATCCTCACACACCTAAACTCTCAGTTGGTACTGGCATCCACTTATGCTTGTGTGTGGAGGTGGGGGCATCTAAAATGAGGAAAAGGGGAAGTACAAACTAAAAACAACAATGCCAACTGGGGAATTTCACCCCAATAATTATGCAGGTTCAAAATTGCACCTGGACAACAGATGGATTTTTTATTGATATTAAAAACCCAATTTATTAAAATGATTAAAAAAAAAAAAAAAGTTAACTGCTCTCAAACAAGTGGACAGAGGAGGACCGGAAGTCCGGAAGTCGCAAAAGCAACCTGGAACAGAAGAATCACTACATGCAATTCAAACACACACACCAAATCAAACATGCAAAACAAAAACTAACCACATTCAAGTCTGTTCACAGACTGTAGGAACCCCAAACAAACCCAGCCAAGCACTTGATGTTCTTAGAGTTAGAATGAGTCAGAGTGCCAGCCCCCAGAACTGCAGCTCAGTTGGACAGGACGTGAAAGGGTTCCGGGGAGAGGAGAACCAGAACTAAATCCCTATAAAACCAGTCATTAAAAATGATAAAAAGGTAGCACAAGCAAAATGAGACAGCCAAGACAAGACCGTGCAGAGACGACAGGACAAGACAAGACAGCAGAGTTCCTACAGCACACAGCCAACAGGATTTCTATGGAAACAGAAAGACATGTTAGTGTCTCAAATGGATCTGAGATCAATCAACATTTGGTGTCTTACAACTTGGTGAGGAATTCTGATCTGTGAGGAGGAAGCCATGGCTTGACAATGCAATTGAGGAAATAGAGCAGCTTACTCAAGATGCAGCTGCCAAATAAAGGCCTCCCAGGCCACAGCCAGGGAAATTTTGCAGGTTTACAACCAGAGACCAACGCAAACCCACAACACTAGATGCACTTACAATCAAAGGGGATTCGCGCCCCCAGGAAGACCCAGCCGAACCAACTGCCAACAGCAGAATGACTGCATGCTGGGGAGCAGGGACCTGCCCCCTATCAAGAGTTCTCTGCTCCACCCAGCCATCACCACCACAAGCAACACCTGTTGTATGCAAGACCTATCCCATCACATTTGCAGCAGTGTATGTTAAGCTTAAGCTTCAGCTTCTTGCACATCAGACTCCAGGCCCGACTCTTATAATGCATCACAGAATTGTTTTTGTCATCATTTTTGATAACCTGATGACCAGAACCCCACCAAAACTTAATCACTTGTTCCTTGTACCACTCCTCACCCTTCTTGCATCAACATGCATCAAAAACTTATTGAGTTATTTTGCAAACGATAAAGCAGACCGGCACACCGATGCTCAGTGAATTATAAACTCCTTGCAGAAGTACACAAAAATAAGTCGTGACAATGATAGAGGGCACAGTCTGCCCCAATGATGGCAGCGTTTGACCAAATCACTTGTTTTAAAGCTAAACATTCCCTGCATAGACTTCTAAAACCAGGTACTCTTGTCCTGTTAGGAGGAGCCAAAACTGAAAGTCTTCATAACTCTGTGTAGTAAGCTGGGTTTAAAAGACAGAGTTCCACTGTGAACGTGACACGATAAAATAAAGGCGTTTTAAAATATTTTCTCCTTTCACTGTCTGTCTGCTGCCTGTCATCGTTCAGTCATATGACCATGTGTGCAACGTTTACAATCTCTACATGATGTCTGACATCCAATGGTTGTTGCGTTTTGATCGCACATAAAGGTCCGAATTCCAAAAAATATACACTTTAAACAACATCCAAAAGCAGAATATCAAAACTGAAAATAAATCGAATCAAATGTTTATCAAAGCTGATAAAAAAAAAAGCCAGAAAATGTTTTTTTAAGAGGCATGACAGCCGAGTTGGAAAATAACACGTAGTTTTTGTTGTTAACACTTAAACTTTTTTCGACCGTCTTTCTCCTTTCCCTTCATTGTGTGCGTCTGTAAAAACTCCTCCACCCCACCCCCCAAATTCCAAATGATCAAATGTGGCTTCCTTTTGAGTTTTGATCTCAAACCCGCCAACTTTCCTTTTTCCTAGCGTATCTGGTAGCCAGTGAAAGCAGCGCAAGAGGTTCGGTTTTCAGTTGAAATGTGCAGCGGAAAGGAAATCATCTGATTCGGGTGTCAGAAGGACACGCGTTGTGCTGACGCTTCGCCTTTTCCACCTCCAAAGCAGGGCATAACTCCAAACGCTCGACTTTATACGGCTTGGGACTGAACAGCTTCTAAAGAAATAAGCTTGGAAAGTGGCCGCCTTGTCTATTAAGTTTCGTGAGATGTCGGAGAAGAGCGACAGCATTCCCGATGAGCAAGGAGAAAAAGGAAAACCTTCCTCAACCGGAGAAAATCATGAAAAAACTAAAGAGGTAAAAGTTGAGCTTCACACACTGAGTCGGTGGTCGTAAACTTTGCTTTGTTTGACTTTTCCCCACGAACGAAAAGTATGAGCCGTCGATGAACTCAGTGGGAGTAAACTCGACGTTTATTCACTTTAAAACCACTCATTGGAAAGCTTCACGTTGTCAAGGTGATCCAAATGAGTTTGATGTTTCCCAACTCATAACTTAGATTTTTCTAGATTTCTTTCTTGAAAAGTGAGATGTGAAGACAGTGGTTGTATATTCTTGGCTAAAATGTTTAAATTTTACAAATTTTGTGGTCACAATGCTGTGTATTAATGTAGTTTATAAAATGGAAACATGAAATCTAGCAATCAGATTGGCTGATCACTGTGCTATAATGAGGTATACCATGCTACCATTCTAAAAACCCTTTTCACATCATATCACTTTGCTCCAGGGAAGCAACAGTGTTTCGGTGACAACAACCAGCTGTGAACAGTACACAGCAAAAGAAAGCCAGTTTTAATATTTAAAATATTTTCACACATTTTGATGGAGTTTCACCTCCAGATAGGGTAAACAATGGTAGAGTTGATTGAGCAGTGACTTTCTCCTGAAATGAAATTTGATGAATAAATGACATGCAGAGCTAACGTACGGTGAGGTTGGACTATTTTTTTTCACAGCAAGTCTATTTTGTTAGATAATATGTAGTTCTGTTTAATTAAAAAGTACATGAAAATTATTGTGTATTCCTCTTTCATATTGCCTTTATTGGTAACCATATTATTAAAGCATAAGTCACTCCAGTCCAAGGGGCTGAAGAACGCCCCTAAGCTGTGGTATAATGAGTATATTTCATGGTGATGATTATGTTTGTTTGCCACTGACAAAGAATTCAACAATCTAAATTTTAATCATATGTATATTCTACCAGCGAGGGACGGAATCCCTAAGAAATTTCCAGAACTTCACATCGTATGAATTTATGAATTTTGATAACCATCATTATAAGGAAAAACAAGGATTTGACCCCCTACCCAACAGCAAATATTCTGGTTCCTCCATTTCAATTAGTCTTTCTTTAAAACACACCCCCAATCCAGCTACTTATCTCCATCAAATGCACCTCAAAGACACCTGTCCACACTCAAACAACCAGCATAAAATATTTCCACCATGGGCAAAATCAAAAAGCTTTCAATGGACATCATTCACAATGTGGTTGACCTGCACAAGGCTGGAGTTGGCTACAAGAGTGTCTAAAAGCAACTTGGAGAGAAAAGACTGTTGTTGCTGTTATCAGGAAATAGAAGAAGCCCGAGTTGGAGCCTCCACACAAGCTCTTGCCTCATCATGCGTATTATAAGGAATCATCCACAAAATCCCAAGTGGGGGGCGGGGGGGGACTGATTAATCAACGGAAGGCAGCTGGGACACAGTTACAAAAGATAGTGTCGGTAACGCATAACCATGGATTGAAATCCTGCAGCACGACGACCCTATGCACACCGCCAAAGCAACAAAAGAGTCGCTAAAGAAGAAGCACATCAACTTTCTGGAGTGGCCAATCCAGTCCCTCGAATATCCCCCATCTTTGTCCTTGTCTTCCTTTGCTTCTATTCAGTTAGATTGTACCTTGCAGTATTGTCCTGGGCAGCCTTTTTGATCTTGAAACAAGCCCACCAACATTTAAGTTTTTGTTTTTTATAGTGAGAAGATCTGAATGGGGCTTAATTGCTTTCCTGATTTTGTTTCTTGGTGGTGTGGTCCCTGTGGTGAATGACAAGCAGTCTCCAGAACCATCTCATTTCTACAGCCATGTTAAAAATCCTGAAATGTCTAATAGTTATAGTGTGACACAATGTAATGTTGGGTTGGCAGGAGAAACAACGAAAAGGTGGAAGTTGTGAATTGAGAGATTTTTTTCAACAAATATCAAGCGAGAGCTCCAAAGAACAGTGAGTCCAAACTCCTAAACAATAACAGAAAGACACAGTTAAATAAAGCAGGGATGCGAAACCACTCAATCTTCACAGTGGTTCTGGTTCTTGTTGTTATACTGGTTCCAATTCCAGATCTGACCTCGACCTAGTGGTTCCACCAGTTCCAGTTCTGGGACCGGTTCCGGTTTTGCATCCCTGATATAAAGTGTTCCTTTTTTTCAGTAAACGACTCGTACACACCACTTGTTTGCTTGCACTTGGAAGCCATGCTGAGACAAAGAAAGACAGTGAATACAGTGCAGTGAAACATGATCCAGTGCAGATGCTGAAAAGCTGAATCTAAGAGCTGAAAAGTAGTAAGTACAGAGCTGATCAAACAATAAAAGCGAAACAGAAAAACGGTATTACAACATGAACGCAAGTGGGACGGCAACAAAAATGTCACCATGCTGGCCGGCCACACACTGCCACTTCATTACAGCCTATCAGGCTAGGCAGCAGGGACGAGCATTGCACTGCCTGAGCACTGACTACAGGGTGACCTCTATCTAAATAAAGAATAGGCAGCTTGAGTCAAACATTAGAATTTTTGCATTTGATTTTACAGCTTCTTATTTCCACATTTCATCAGTGGTTCCGGAACTGGAACCAGTGATTTTTTAGCAGTTCCAGTTCTGTTTCCGACCTCAACCTGGTGGTTTCAGCGGTTCCGGTTCCGCATCCCGGAAATCAAGGAAACACAACAGAAGACACGCTTTGTGCACCAGCGATGAGAGCTTTGCGCTCTTTCAATTGATGGCAGCAATGTAACACATACAAAAGAAAGTCAAAATACCGTTCTACCAGATCGAAGAGTACATCTACAATTCCTTTCCGTAAGGAAATTTAACACATGCTGCACCAGCAGCTGCAGAAAACACACAGTACTACTGGCTGCAAAAGCAAACTTGTGCAACTGGCCAAGCACACTTTTCCTTTTCTCTGGCTTTTCTTGCCTGGATTTGAAAGGGATGTCATCAGGAGAAGAATGATCCTCACCTAGAAAGGATGGAAGAGCCTGATGGAATGGTGCAACATATGAAGCAAAAACCAAACAAAGCCCCCTTGGCTTAACAAGCCTTATCCTTTACTTTACACCAACTGTTGGTGTCCATGACTGACAGGTATACAATAATATGGACCTAATGAGGCAACAGATTACCTTAATTTCCCAAATTGAAGGCAACACTCTTGTTAATCCAGATAGTCTTTGACTCTGTTAGCACCCAAAGACCATGCTGGGGTTGGAATGCTCAGGCAGGTTTTATAACTCACCACCTTGGACTTCTCAGCCTTAATCTAAAACCCCCAGGCTGTTGATTTCTTTTTGTGGTGTCTTACTCTGCTTTCTCGCTCTTCTTTTCTATCTGTCAGGCTCAATAAGTGATAGTTCTGCCTCCATTACTGACATTTCAGCAAAGGCAATCATGATTCAAAATTTTCTACCAGATGACATAAAGTAATTGAAATAGGAACTGTAAATATGTTGTTTTGGTTAGTGTGGAATGAGCAATCGTCAGTGAGTGAGCTGCTGCCTGCCAAAGCAATTCAGCCTGGTAACCCTGCAACGAGGGGGATTGACGGTACAGTACCTGAGCTGAAAGTCAGCTTTAGTAGTCTGACTAACAGCAGATAGGGAAATTATTTAATGCACATGTTGTGTTTGTCTACAGAATGATACGTAGACTAAATATAACATGTTTATCCCGTTCCATTGTCTTTCACTACTTAGAGATAACCCCTCACACCACAGCAATGGACTCACCTGCCATACCTGTTTACGTCCTTGAGTGAACAGTGGGGATAATCTATTTACTGAACACATTATGCTGATCAGTAAAGGTAGTAAATGGAATCTACTGTTTATTCTAATGATAAACTACAATACAAACTACTGTAGTGTGACTACAACTACTACAAACTACTATAGAGTGTGAATTTAATTTTTACTGTTTGGTTTTAATACCGAATTCATTAAATTAAAAAAAATAGATTAAACAATTGAATTAAACAGCATTCATTATTAAGACTGCTGGACACAAATGGGACTCATTAATTCCAGTATGGAAGAGGGGAGCCTTTAAGTTGATAAAGTATTAGACTTGCCAAATGAAAATCTATCTTCTGCTGTTTGTTTGGTTAAGTTGATTGTAATGCCACTCGCAGGACTTCACAGAGAAGAGCCAGCACCAAGTTATGTTTAGCCCTTTAGCAGTTCATTTGGCTTTCCATTAAAGGTAATTGGTGTCCTGTGTCTGAGTTTATCAGATGGTTTTCTTGCAATTGAATTTTTATTTGCTTCTTCTAAGATGTTCGTTCCAGCATCTCTTTGAGGCAAGTAATTGTGCGGTATCCAGATATGCTTTCAGAAGTAATAATCATTACTTTGAATGTCTTCTCTGTTTTTTTTTTTTTGGGGGGGGGGGTGCAGGATTTTGACCTGGCTGCCATCTATGTGTCAGATGCTCAATACAACAGGAATATCTGCCTTGACACATCGGCTCAGGCTGTCCGGTAAGACTTTCTTTTCTACCAAAAAGTACTTGGAAAATGTTTACTTTTTAAGTACCAGAGATCTGGGGGAGTGCTGGACATACATTGATCCAAAAAATGTAAATATTGAAAATTTGTTTGATTTCCACAAATCCATTCAAAAAGTTAAATTTTCATAGATTATAGCAGGTATCTTCAATGTTTTCAAGGCCCAGGACCCCCAAACTGTTGGAGGTGATGGAGCAGGGACCCCCTACTCGTGTAAAAATCGTAATATTAAACTGGTCCTATAGTGCCTGGTAGAAATATACCTTGTATTTCATTAAGTATGAAGATATTCAAATAATACACAAGTTCATATATTCATGTTTTTATCTGTCTCCTTGAAGCTAGACCTGAACTTGAGATAGATGTCTATATTTTAGGGTTTTCTCTCTTTTACATTGACCCTTTACAGCTATGCAGCCTACAGCATATCTTTCATTTGTAGTTGCCTTTTATGAGGTGGATGCTGTTGTGCCTTCTATACTTGTGGCTTCTTTATTTTGTCGTGTTAAAAATTGTTCCATTTTTTTCCTTTTCTAAAACACGCAAGCTGCTAGTCTAATGAGCTCACAGGAACCAGACAGGCACAGCGTGCCACATATAGCTTGGTGATAGACACAGCAATATAGATCGTTTATTAGATCCAGATGTTTGCTGTGTTGTGTTGCCGTGTACGACTACAATCAGGAAATCTACCAAAAATATAATTTATTTACAGCTTTCGAGCCTTGATTCTTTTTTGTCCGATCCCCAAGATCTTAAAGAACTGCTTATCATTTAAAAATAAAAAACACACCCCCTTCTTTAGATCTCTTGATTATGGATTCAGGGTTTATAATTTATCTAATTTCAAATATTTTCTGTTAGTTTTTACACAACTTGGGCTTCTAGCTCATAAAAACCACGAAAATAGAAAATCAAAAAATTGGAATACTGTGAAAAAATTAGCCCAAAATGTTGCAGAGCATGAATGTTTTTAAGTGAGTGTCATGCTCTAATCACCTACTAAACTCAAAGCACTTGCACAGGTGTCACTAAATAGCTTTAGTTTGGTTCAATTGTCTCAGTTCCATTTAATATGGGGAAGACTGCAGACATGACAACACTCCATAGGATGGGTAAGACTCAAACATTCCTTGGTAAGGAGGCTGGCTGTTCAGAGTGCTGTGTGCAAGCCGTGGATTATCAAACAGATGATTCTAGAATCTGACAGAGCTCCAGAAAGAGTGAAATGAGGCAGGAATAACAGCTTCAAAAACCACCACATTAAGACACATCTGGGAGACGGGCTACAACTGTCAGGTTCTCCAGGTCAAACCCCTTCTTTACCTGAGCCAACAGAGGAATCGTCTCTACTGGGCCCAGGAGAAGAAGGACTGGACCGCAAAAAGCACTAAAAACCTGGTGTGATGCCAGTGCCATCTCAGTGCTTGACTGGCCAGCCAATTCACCAGACTTGAACCCCACTCTTGACTAAAACTTGTCTTAAACCTATTTTTATTCGTTGGCTTTTAATACAACTTGAGACTCACTGTTTTAGTGTCCTGAGGTTTGTCTCATCTGTTGGTTTTACTTGTTTTAAATTTCTTTCTTTCTAGTTGTTTTATTCTTTTAGGTTTTCTCTGTTTTAAATTGTCTATTTTAAATTGTCTCAAAAATTTGAATGCTGTGTGCAGCACTTTGTACCAACTGTGGTTGTGTGAAAGGGCTTTACAAATAAAGTTGAGTTGAGTTGATGAGAATCTCTGAGGCTTTCTCAAGAAGAAAAAGAGGGGGCACCAAACCCACCAACAAAGAGCTGACAGCAGGCATCAAGGCAATCTGGGCTTCCGCCGCTCCCAGACAATGCTACAGGCTTGACTGCCTCAATTCACGTTGGCAGTGATGAAGGCAAAGGGATTGCCAACCAAGTATTGATGATTTACGTATTGAAAGACTCTTATACAAGTTTTTAAATTTGCATCAACCCTCTTTCTTCTATCTGATTGTCACCACCCCAGCTTGAGAAGCTTCATGAAGAGATCTCGCAAAAGATATTGCGAGATCTCGCAATTTTTTCCCTTACTCACTGAACCGGAAGCAAAGCAGACACACAACACTGGAGGAGCAGAGTGCACACGAACGTACTATGCTCCCATTGCAGTGCATTGACGATGTGCCTCCATCGTTGTGTATGGCGTCACATCGCTGCCAAAAATCAAGGGCATGCAAAGCTGTCACTGTGAGCGCATTTCTCAACTGACTACGCAGAAAGTTGAGCTCCTTTTGGATTCAATGATTTCTGAACATACACAGAAAGCTGACAGACCATGAACAGGGACTTTGATACTTGCTTTTGACATTCACATGGCCTCATCACTGCACAACAAATCATTTATGCTCCCAAAACCCCAAGAAAGTGAAATTTGATGTCTTGGTACCTTTAAGAGTTGCAGTCACAAAGAGTTTACAAAAAGAAACACAATGTACAATGGGTAAGCTGATTGATTTTGTTTGTGAGAGGCAGACTAGGAGTATGTTGTATTTTTTCTCAATGAGGTGTGCAAGTCATTTTTTGTGTGTGTGCGTGTGTGCTTTCAGACTATATCAGCTCTACAACCACTGGTTACTGAAGGTGTTCATCTACTTCTTCATCTTGGTCAATTTGTCTCTGGCTGTGTTTGAGGAGCCAGCTGTCATCATACTTCCCATATGGGTAAGAGGACAGTCACTCTGATGGTTATGGAAACACTGATATAACAGTGTTATGGAAATATTTTCTCATATGAGAGCAGCAGTGATAAGTGACCTAATATTTTCATAAAACAGCAAACAAATTACCCAGAATACCTGAAAAAATAACTTTAAATTTCTGACTGCTTGATTATAAATTTGAACAGAATATTGGTTAGCAGTTCTTCAGAAACACTTGTGATGTGTCATGATTGAGTTAACAGTCACCAGCTTATGGGGGAGCATGTCAACATTTTCTCCCATCATTTTTTTATTAGAATATCATGACCCACAAAATTGTAAAAAAAAAAAAAAAATTGTAGAAAAATCTCAGTGTAACAAGAGAAATAATAAAATAAATAAATAAAGATGGCCTTTATTAATCCAACAATGGGGAAATTCCAGTTATGACCTGTCCAATGTTACAAACGTACAAACAGAAAGATGACATACAGTACAGCTGGATGTTCAGCAGCCCATGAAAGACGCTCCATCCGCAGATACATGGTGAAAAAGAGACACATTAGGAAAGATGCTGGGGGGAAAAAAGGAACCTACTGCCATGTCCCCAACAGGGGGGCGTTGCAGTGAATATAAAAAAAAAAACACCTCGGCACAATTAACATAGATACAGACAAGGGGGGGGGGGGCAAGTAGTGCAAGAGTTCGTGTTGTTTGTGTGTGTGTATGTGTAAGCAGGGAGATAGGTCGCCACAAATGAAGATGTATATCATTTAAGAGTGCAACATGGGACCGCTCCCTCTTGTTATCTTACCAATTTAGCATTTGATGTCAATTTTTAACAACAACCATCAAACCAATATCAAAATATAAGCTCACAGTTTGTCCTGTGTTGTCCTGTTTTTCAGGCGACCATGCTGGTTGAGCTGCTTTGTCTGCTTGTTTTCACTCTTCGGCTTATTCACTATGCCAAAGTGATTCCGAGGAACAACTTCTGGAAAGACCCCAAAAACATTTGCATCATTGTCATTCTCATGGTAGGTGGCCTTTCATGCAAGCTTCTCCTAATGAATCTTAAATCTTAAAGTGCCATACTCTGATATGGCTGTGCAACTACACCAGGCACATGTACAAACACTGCAAGATATCAGTTATTAGTTTGGTAAACTTCTCCTTGTGGAATGGATGATGACATGATACAATGTGACAAAAGTTCACAGAGGTAGACCAGGTATTCCATTGCATGTAGGAGTGGATGTGACAGGCTCTTGGTGCCAGTTCAAATTCTTTCACATGTGACTTAGAATATATTGTTGTGTTTTCCACTTAAGCTTGGCAGATGTCATTTTTATGTTGTTGTGAATTGAGCTCCATCATGTAACTACATATTTTAATGTTAAAAGATGCACCTGTGGAATGACAGATAATGAACACTGGAATGGTCATTTTTAACTGAGCATAATCACAATGGAGCACACAGTGTACAAACACGGTATAAATTTTTGCATGTTAAAAGAAAAAGGATTCCAGACATTTTCAGGTGCCAGACTAATGTGGGCTTGCATGAACCAACAAACCTTTGGTTACAAGTGAATTATATTTTAGATGGTACACGTCTGATCTCAAAGTCTCTTGATTCCCAGAAATTGCATGGAAGAAAAATGCTGCCAAAAAACTATGAAGGACTTTTACAGACTGTTGCGCGATAGGTAAGGAACTCAGGTGCATAACAAGACGTGACCACAGATAAACGGTGCAAAGAATTTATTGACACAAAGCAAAGACCGTACTTTAAAAAAAATTAAAGGAAAACCCTCCAACAAGTCAAAATTGATGGAAATAGAAGAAAAGCCTGAAAGGAACCTACGGCAGGTACGACGATGAGTAAACAGAATGAATACGACAGGGCCAGCGAGGACGCAGAGTTGGCCTAACCAGTATGGGCAGAGAATGACGGAGGGTGAACGTGGAGCGGCAGAGGCAGGGAGATGCAGGCAGGGCTGGAGCTGGCTGGAGCTGAAATAGATGAGACAGGCTCGCGGAGCGAGTACAGGCAGGTGGTGGAGTTGGCAGGGTGGAAGGCAGGCGTAGCAAGTGCCGGCTGAAGGCGGCACTGACGAGATGAGGTGGTGTAGTTACGGGTTGGAGGACATCAAACCCTCCGCAGCAGAGTAGATCCAAATAGGGGAGACATGCAGAGAGGTGTTTACGGTCTGGCGACGAGCAGTGGACTGTGCAAGATCTTATAGCAGACAGCCAGAGTCACTGCAGATTAGAACCACTTGCTCACCTTGTCGCCACACATGGCTCACGCCCACCTGAGAGGGAGACAGGGAAAACACGGAGAAAGGGAAGGGAACGGAAGAAGAGGTCCCAACACAGCACTGGAGGCAACAGGCGTAACTTAAACAGGTGTACAAGAGAGTATAATCCACCTTGCTAAGATTCCTCTCATCCACTCCATCTGTAGTTTCTCTTTCTTCCATAAGGTTTACTCCTCAGAGTTCCAGATGCCATAACTAGTAATTATAAATATTCCTTTGTGCCATAAACTATCATGCTACGAAACTGTTGCATGATAGCTGTAGAAACTGTAGTGTTTTTTAACCCTCTATAATATCCACACTTCTATTTTTTATTTTTATTTATTTATTTATTTATTTATTTTTTTACCATTGCTGATTTTATGTTCAAATTGATTCGGATTTTTAAAAAAAAAGAAAAAAAAAAGTAATTATATTCTTTGGCTGATGGACGTGTTCTTGGAGTGAGGTTAATAAATCTTTGATGGACACAGGAAAGGACAGATTGATGAGTGGGAGGGAGAAGAAAATAACCCGTGGAAAGAAAGTCAGAAGCTTTCAGAAGTGTTAGCCCATTACCATTAAAACTGAAAGCCAAACACAGAACGATGCGTGCAGTGGAAAATGGAATCAGCTTTCCATCACAGCATTTCTTCCAGGCTGCTGTACCTGAGCCAAAAACTTCCATTGTAGCATCGAGCCTGCTGCGCAAGTCTAACAACGAATGTTAATGTCACAATCACAAAAGTATTTAATTTTGAGTCATGATTGCTGGTGTAGATCAAGGCATGTAAAGAAGGTACAAATAATTGAATAGTGCCTGGTTAACAAGGAAGTAATTATTGTAGCCACCAAGCGAGATGTTATGTTTAAAACAAGAGTATCATTTCAGCGTTGTTAGAAAAATTCACAGGGGAAAAAAGCTGCAATTAATTTGCACTTCAGTCACGTCATTGATAAGATTTTGTCTCTCTCTCAAACACGCACACATGCACACACGTGCGCGCGCGCACACACGCGCGCGCACACACACACACACACAGCCCTCATCCATGCACGCCAAAAGTTGCATCAGATCTGCCATTTACTGCTATTTGTTTAGGTATATTACATGTACTGACATGTTCAGTAATATCCAACTATCCATTTTTCTCCACGTGTTCGGAACTGGGTCGCAAGGGCAGCAGTCCCAGCAGAGACTCCCAGACTTCCCTCTCTTCCTCACCTCCCTTTCGGAGGCAACAAGGCAGCATCTTCAACAGATGCCAAGTCTCTTTAGCTAGCTCCTTTCTATATGGAAGCAGCTTGACCTAGAACTCCTCTCAGATGGCAGAACTCCTCACCCAATCTTGAAGGGTGCGTCCAACCACCCTGCAGAGAAAATTCATTTGGACCGCTTGTTTCACAGATCTCCTTCTTTAGGTCATGACTCAGAGTTCATGACCATAGGTGACGGTGGCAACGCAGATCGACTAATAAACAGAGTGCTTTACTGTTAGGCTCAGCACCTTCCTCACCACGATGGGCTAATTCATTGACCACATCACTGTGGCTGCTGCACTGATCTGCCTGTCAACCTCCCGCTTCATTCTGTCCCCACTCGTGAAAGGGATTTGTCATGTCATCATGTTGTTTTGACAGTTTTAAATAAAAGGTCCCAAGTTCATCACACTTTAATAAATTAGTTGATACATTTTCAGTTTGTTGGCTTCACTCTCTGAGTTCAATTAAATCTATATAATTTCTCAATCTTATCACTCCTAAATAAATCTGTTGAAGCAACATTCACTTTTTTCACTCAGCCTCCCTGTTAAATGATTTGAATGACTGTGTGTTCTGTGCACTTCTAGTACTTGGATAAAACATGGTACCAAATGTGGAAATTCAGACCTGGACTGACCATGATCCACAAATTTAACAAAGATGTTGCTGCTAATTGGTGCACAGTCCTGGCGGTCCAAGGTGTAGAGCTCTGGACTGTGCACACAGGGCTCTTGAGTCTCAGTGCTCAAATTCAGGTGGCAAAGTAAGATAAACAGATGACATATAGTGCACTTGACTTTAACTTGTTCTATATAGGCTTAAAATTGTTAAAGGCTTAGGAAGCACATGCTGACCTGAAGCATGTCAGGGACACACCCAATAGAAAAGGTAAACACTTTCTTGTTGGTGTGTTCCTGACATGCTTCCTTCTTGTTTAACAAATGTGACTTTTAACCCCCACCAAGGAGTTCTGTTTTTAGGGGGGTTACCCTAGACTGTATTTTACTCACAGTAATGTTTTGGTTTTATAAAATTGAGGGAGGACAAACAGTTTTTCTCACCTGAGCAAACTTATTTGTCAAAGTTCTGACTCAACATGATCATGAACCTTTTCTGTTCAGAAAATCGCAGTGAGCAAGCTGTTAATCTGCCACAAACCTCGCAAAAAGGATTGCTGTTCACACTCAATCATAAAGAAGACCAACATGACAATAAAGGACTATGATTGCACTCAAAAGTAAGGCTGGGGCTTTGGAATAGACTCAGCTTTTGCCCTTCGTTGGGACTCCGGCTGATTACATCCCCCTATCATGTAATCCTTCAATGAATGGACACCAAATGGGAACTCTCTCTACTCGGAGCTCTGACCTTCTCCCCAAACTCCCTCGTGAAGCTAGTGACTCTACTTCCTGCAAGCACACAATATTGTTAAGATAAGTAAGATAAGATCAGGCTTTGGCTGTACTTTTCCACTCTTAAAAGGTGGTGATTCCTGTGTCCGTATGAACCCAAGCCCAACCCTTAATTTTTTTTTTTAATTATTGATGTATTAAAAGACTTGGCGGAGTTTCCAGTGTCATCCTCCTGATACCTCAGAGGATATTCCAAATAAGGTAATAAGGAAGAATTAGAAGTAATTATAGTTGAGAAGCCTGTTTTATGGAAAACTTTTTGGAAAAATTTAAATGTTTTTGTGAATGACAAATCATATCGTACAGGTGAATTTCTTTCATTTGATACATTTTATAGGTTGCATGTACAATTTTGAAATACTTAACTTAAAGCAACTGATATCAGCCATCCCAATTGATCGATTGATTGATTGATACATTTTTTAAAAGAGAAGTTTAAATGTCGTGGATTTAATATTTTGTTCCCTTGCAAACCATTTTTCAGAGATATCTATAAGCTAACAGTTGATTCGTGGTATATATTTTTTAATAGAAAGTTTTAATTAAGTTATTCCAATAAAAAAATGTTAAATATCTTTGTCACTGTAGAGTCACCATGGTGTAGATTTCACAATGGAGAAGAGGACCAGATGCATTTGTTTTTCTCTTGTCCCTTTGTTTTATGTTTTTAGATGAAAATCCAAAACTGGCAGAGGACATTGAATATTTGCTCGAATTTTATACATCTTAAGACTTTGGGAGTTCTGGACGAAAGTTGCCCAGAGATAATAAAACAATTATTTAGTTTGGTAAAATATTTATCTAAAAGTCAATCAAGATTTTGCTTAATTTATTTCAAAATATATTGCAAAGCTCATTTCTTTTAGAAAAAAAATATTGCAACTAGTAACTGCAAAGTAACATTACATAATATGAAATGGGGAAAAATCTCCTTGATAGAAGAGTGGGATTATTTACATCAGTCAATACTGTGCTCTTTCATATGTTTCATTTTTTACCATAAATTTTGTGACAAAAAAATACTCCAAAAGTCAGATTTGAAACTATTTTGGCTTTTGTTCAGAACAATGTTTGTTTCAGTATAATTCTTACTCCACCAGTCTTGTGTTCATTGTGCAAACAACATCATCAGTAATTAACAAGTATTTATAACTTGTACAAACAAAGTGGAGTTCATTAAATGATTATTATTATTATTAATATAATAATAATAATAATAATAATAATAATAATAATAATAATAATAATAATAATAATAATAACAGTAAAAGAGTGCAGTATCGTGACACTACCCGGAACGGTGATACTTTTGTATAGTATCGTGGTTACTCATTTTGGTATCGAGACAACTCTATTTTATTCTGGAGCATTTTAAGTGATCCTATTATTTGTTTATTCTTGTCTTCTTTTTTGGTTCATTTGTTTCTTGCTTGTTTCTTTTGCTTTGTTCGTTTGAAGTTATGTTATCATATTGCCATTTATGAAATGCCGTTTGAATGCTTGCCTGCTCTTAAATAACCATTGGCATTACATTTCAGTAACAGTCAAGTCTTTTTCAACAGATGATACAGCTCTGACAAACAAAACAGAAAGAAGCGCCCTTTTACCTTTCACAAACACATCATGTGCTGTCAAATGCTTTTTTGACAAATGTAAGATTGTGCAGCAGGAGAGTCCATAAGAAATGTGATGGTGACTCTGTGTGTTTCTGTTGCACGCCATCTAAAATAAGTGCCTTTTGCGAATAAGAATGTTTCATTCATATCATCAATCATGTCCAGTTTGAATGTGTGTGTCAGCAGGAAGCAGTTCTCCATTGCTGGCACATGACTCTGTGTGTGTGTGTGTGTGTGTGTGTGTGTGTGTGTGTGTGTGTGTGTGTGTGTGTGTGTGTGTGTGTGTG
>JASSRZ010005037.1:0-34098 GCA_032164315.1 Malacoctenus gilli | reverse complement strand
GTGTGTGTGTGTGTGTGTGTGTGTGTGTGTGTGTGTGTGTGTGTGTGTGTGTGTGTGTGTGTGTGTGTGTGTGACTGAGGCTGTCCTGCTGCTCTGGGCTGTGATATGATGAGCAGATAACAGCAGCAGCAGATGAAAGCTCTGAAACGTCTTTATCTCCTCGGCTCGTTCGCCGCCTGCAGCTCTTTGTTCCTGCTTTTTCCGCGGCGGCTCGTGTGCCTGAAAAATCCCTCCGTCATGACTTTTAATGTGAAAGGCGATACTTTGGTATCGTGTCGTGTCCGTTTCATCCACCTTTCTGCAATTAAAATGCAATATAAGGAAAGTTTTGGAGACCATTTCAAGGTGTGAGAGCTAAAACCTCCTTTAAGGGAAACCGGTTGGACAGTTGCAGGCTGTATTTAGAGCTTTACGATGCTTTTCAAAGTAAAAGCCCGATTATTAACATTTTTTGTCACTTTCTTACTGTATTTTATTTTGAAACGCATCAGAAAGTGTAGAACTGTAAAAAAAACTGTAAAAAAGACGACTTGGTGTGATAAAAGTGTGAGTTTAGCGTTAACTGTGTTGGTTTCATTTCATACATTCATCCTGAAATGACGTGTTTTGATGCACATTGCCACTGTAGCTCATCTGTGCACTGCCTCGGGGGGCCACAGTGGTCTTGGAAACCAGCAAACGGTCCAAGTTCAGCGTATGTGTGTTTGTTTTTATTAAATCAAAGAAGATTCGCCAGTAAAATGACGTTTCTTCCTGGTTTCATCGTCCACTTTGAAGTAACTTAAGCAGCGACTGGAGTGCCGTTTTCCTGCCCCCCCTTCGTGGGGTCTTGAAAGGAAACATTTGACCCCCCGCTTTAAACTGCTGACCCAGACTGGAGCAGCCGACACAGGAGAGAAGTCCTGTCACGGCTGTCCGCTCCGGACTTATACGGGAATCCAGCCGTACATCATCCAGAAACTGGAGTTCGGACACAAAAGGAGAAACGCCGGCATTGACAACCGGAGTCTCTCCTCCTCCTCCTCCTCCCCCTCTTCTTCCTCCTCAGTGATGATTAACCTTTGAATGAATTGAGCATCACTTGCTTCGGCCTCCTCGCTGCCAGATGCTTGTTGACTGCAGCCAGCTGCCGAGAAAAGACCTCGTTCCCGCGGCGGCGCTGTGAGTGGCCGCCGCCTGAACCCGTGTCGCGCTGTATTTAATAGGCTCCTTGCGTTATGTGCCAGCGTGTGCGTCGTCTTTTCTTTTTTTCGCTCTTTGTCCTCAGGGTAGTTGAAGGTGCCGGCGGCCGCTCGTAATTGCGGCGTGACATGGTGTTTTGGCATCTCCTCGGGCATGTTCGTGGGGTCAGAGTCTTTGTGCCGCGGCAGCGACTCAATAAAACCTTGTTATTGGATTTCCCACCAGAACGTTCCTTCGGAAAGACTGATTTATGCTGCGGATCTGCTTCGGTTTCCCCCAGCGTTTGTCTTGTCGCAGTGCGCGGAAACGAGCGGCCGCGATTGCACGCTGTTACGCACACCAACGCCTACACGGGCAGTTTCAGAGTCACTAATAGACTTCATACGCATGTTTTTTTTGGTAAACTGCAGAATCTGGACGACGTGCAGAGTCCAGACTGGAAGCTTCAGTTTAGACGGAACCATTTTTTCAGCGTTCAAAGTTTCTGTCGGATGCTCGAAGATCCGAACGCAGGGTTTCGCTGAGGAAACGGACGAGATCCGTCGCCATTTTTCACGGTTGGTTCTCAGGAATAAAGGAGGAGAATGAAGCACGAGGCTAAATTGGTCCAAATGCAGCCGCGTGTTTTTATTGGGAAACCTCCGCCAGTTAATTCAGTCTCGCTGTCCTTGTGGGCGTTTTCTGGCTTTATCCTATAAAAGTAATCCCCCTCAGGATGAGTAATGGCTCCCCTCTGGAAAATAAACTACAGTTACAAAGCGCCCTCCCTCGCTCCGTCTTCATTCGGCTCCTCTTTCCTCACCTTTTTGTTTTACTTTCCTTCCCGTCCCCCCGTCCCCCCCACCCCGTCGGTCCAACACATCTGCGCCGTCTTTCCGGACTTGTCTCGCCGCTCCGGCGGCTGAAAGCCTCACCTGAACCGAGACCGGCTCCGCCTCTCCGCCCCTCCGTCCTCCGACGCATCACTCATTCACGGCACAACGAAGGGGGGAGCTGAGGGTGGGGGTGGGGGTGGGGGCTTGTGGTGTGGCCGTCCAGAGCGAATAACACGGATCACGTGTGTTTGGGTTCGAACTGTTGAAGGATAAACTCGTCGCTCCACCTGCTCGTTGGTCTCATCCAACTTAGAGGAAAGAAGTCTTATTCTATGGTTCTACATCGTTTTGCTTGGGATTTTTCTTCATTCGTAGAGTAAAAATGAACAAATTAACCAGAAAAATAGAGCAATTTTGCCCCGAATGGTTGGAAAAGCTCTACAGACTTTTCACATGTACTTTGGTGCTGATTAAAGGATGAAATTTACCGATTTTGGTTGAGTTCTGATCAGTTTGGACTGAAGTATTGGTCTATAAACCTTGTTTTTGAGCAAACAGGCATTATATCCATATTATTGCCCAGTGTCATTTATTCCAGAGTTGATTATGTTTAATTTGTATTATTCCCTTGAATCAAATCCGTGAATGGTCATAAATTGTCTCAACTGAGCCACAGAAACTCTGTGATTACCTGGATTCGGTTGCTGAAATTGTCTGGTTGTCCTCGAGTTTGTGTTGTATAATGTCGCTGTTGAAATCGCCCGCTGTGCGGCGTGAGCGGCGCTCGTCTCGCGGTCCAATAAGAGGACGGAGCCTTCGGGACGCCTCCGTCAGCCAAACGTGTGATTCTTGGATCTGGACGTCGTCGCTCCTCGTTTTCGCAGAGAAAGTCCAGAAGTGGGATCGTATGAACGTTCGTTCGGCCCTGATAGATATATATCCCTTGTCAGAGCTTGGCAACGAGACGCGGATGAGTAAAACAGACCCCTCCCCCAGCATGATATACAGTACATCGGGTTGTGTTTATGCCTGCGTTAACTGATCCCGAATCTGGGAGTAATTTACCAGAGCTGTAGGAACAGGAGCAGTCCCAAAAAATGATGATTAATGCAGCATGGCACAAAATTACCACCAACCACACACATGCAGCACGTACACACACACACACACACACAGGCACACACACACAGACACACAAAGCTCTCAGCCCTGCCTGTTTGTGTGACACAGACCTCAGTGTGCGATCAAATAGACTTGTTGTTTTCCGGCATCATTACGGTTCCTTTACCGTGTTTTTCCATCATTTTCAAAGTTCGCGGCGATTTCAATGTCCTCAACTCTCAGGCTGCATTACACCAGATAAACATGCGGTAAACGATGGTTTTTGTTGTGTTAAGACGATCATGTGATTCGCATAAAGAATATGACCGTGTTGAATGTGATGAGAACCAAAACAGAAAGATGTTGGGACAGAGATAAGACCAAGTTAGCGCATTTGAACCTAGAAAAGACCAAGAATTTAGGACATGAAGACGAGGACAAGATCAACAATATAGGACATTAGGACAGAGACCACAGGATATTAGGACCTGGACAAGGCCAAGACTATAGTACAATAGGATAGAGACTATAGGACAATAGGACCAGGACAAGAGCAATAAGATAGGACATTAGGACAGAGACTATAGGATCTTAGGACCAGGACGTAGGGCATTAGGGCAGAGATTATAGGACATTAAAATCAAGACAAGACCAATTTTATAGGACATTAGGACCAGAACAAGACCAAGACAATATGATACGAAGACAGGGAGTATAGGAAACTGGGACAGGACAAGTCCAAGACGATGGGACATGAAGACAGGGACTAAAGAGCATTAAGACCGAGACAAGACCCAGAATATAGGATATCAGGACCAGACCAAGTCTATAGGACATGAAGACCAAGACAAGACCAAGTAAGGAAGACACGAAGACGGGGACTACAAGGCATTCAGACCAAGACTACAGGGCGTTGGAGTGAGATGAGACCAAGACCATACAATACTGAGACAAAGACAAAGACCAAGACTTCAGGACATAAAGACAGAGACGAAAGGACATTAAGGCCACTATCGGATCAAGACTATAGTGCGCGAGGACTGAGACTATGGAGCTTTGGAGCAAGATGAGAGCTACCCAATTGGACATTAAGCCCAAGACAGGACCAAGTTTCTAGGACATTAGGACCAAGACATGCCCAACACTTGAGGACACCAAGACCAACCCTTCTGGACATTGGACCTTTATGAAACAGGGACTACAGGATGTATCGGTGTGCGATGAATTATGCAGCCTCATTCGACACACTTGTTTATTGTGACCTTTGATCTGGTTGTCTTCCAGTGAAGTGAGACTAATGCGTCGCTGGTGGAGCGGAGACGCTCTCTGGGAACAGAGCCCCGAACACGCCGACACCGCCGCCTCTGTCCGTGCCCATCTGTCCGAGGTTGACCTATTAGGGGTGACCTTTCCACGGGCTGGATGCACGGGCGCACTGGGCTGTTTTATTAGAAGGTTTCAATGTCGCGATCTCACGCAAGCAGCCTGGCAAGCGGCTATCGGATGTCCAGGTTTTCATGAGGACTTTGGACCCAGCTCTGTGCTTTCTCTTTCTCTCTGCTCCAGCCTGCTTTTATTATGAAGGGCTGCTGCTGCACGGCCTTCAATAGGCCCTTTGTCTGGTGTGTGTTGGAGTGTGCGTTGGTGTGTTTGATAGGACGAAAACCTGGTCGTTTATACCGCCGTGTGCAACCCTGTGACACAGATATTACAAAATCTCTTCGCTGGTTCACTGGTCGCCGCGTTATTTGATATAAATGTTAATATTAATGATTTTGGTGGGAAAAAAGAGACATTATATGAAAAGTTAGAAGTTAGGTGACAGTTTATTGGGGCAAAATGCATCTTTTAGGGGCCAGTGAATGTCTGTCTACTGTTTCCATACATAAATGTTGCTGAAATCATCACTCAGACTCTTATTGGAGAATTTGCTCAAACTCTTGTCGGGTACCAACGAATGTTGTTCCCTTTTTGGACCAGGACTGTCAAACAAGCAGCCTAGGGGCCAAATTCAGCCACCTGGACTGAACGTCCTTCCTTCGCAGATCACTAATCTTAACATTTTAGTCAAAGTTGGAGGTTTTGAGACCCAAAACTGAACAGCAGTTGACAGCAAGACCATCAAACATAAGATGTTGTTAAAGCTCGTTACTTTTTTGCAAGCAATAAGTGAGAAACTTCAACTTCTACCTGTTTACTTGTTGATTCACAGTAAATATTGTTTGAAATCCAGTTGGGCTGCATGCGGTTCAAGAACTGAAATCTGTCCAACGGCGCCGTTTTAGTTAAACCAGGATCTGGCGTCCGACATTTGTTGCCAACTTCCTGTTGTGGCTCCGCGTGTTCGGGTCCAGTATCCTGATATTTCCTCCTCTCCGGTTCATTACCAGACGCCCTCGGGCGGGCGATGACGTCGAGACTGAAGAGGTGATTGTTCTGGGGCGGTAAGTCGATAGGCCGAGGTCTCGCAATCCGATGATCCATTAGCCAGACATTAACTTAACCTAATTAGATGGGCGCCGACGTCATAGAAAAGCCGCATTCAGCGCCGTCCTCGCCGGCGCCGCGCGCCCGCACGGCCTGCGTGAAGAAGACCTTTTGTTTTCTCTCGGTATGAATCACGCTCGACCTCCCAGATGTGAAACACCATCTTGTTTTTGTACATTCCTCTTCTGACGAGAAATAGCAGAAAATCTATGATCAGCAATTAATATTGAGTCTCTCTGCCAAGAAAAAGGAAAGAGAGGAGACCAACAAAGAGATGATATGAAGGATTTACATTCTTCCTGTAAAGTTTCAAAGTACTGAATTACTTTTTGTCTCTGAGGCACGAGTATAGTTGTGTTTTTGCAGAGTTGCTTCTCTTGGTGTCATTGTTTAATGTCTCGTTGGGTAAATCTGTAGGCACTTGACTTGTTTGGGGGGAATATGCTCTATTTTATGGGACGTTATCTACACTTCAGAGACACAAATTTGTTGTGAAGTCACAACTTTTATGTTGCTCTCTGGAAAACTGGGTTAGTACCAGATGATTGGGGTGTGTTGTCACAGATGAAAAGGAGTTTAATGAAAGGGTAACAAGCTGATTGTCCAACGGAGCTGTAAATAACTGTCTGATTGTCTGTCGATTGACTCAACAAAAGGACACCGGAGACGTCTAGACGTTGAGGGACTTGGAGGTAACGGGTTCAAAGATGAACAAGGTTTTTGTCCATTTTGCTGCTTGATGGCTTCACAAATTCAATTTTGCGGCTGGAGATCCACGGTGAGCTCACGTAGGAGACGTAATTATCTCACTGAGGAAAGAGACGTTGGGCCGTCGTTCGTCTTGGACGAGAGTCTGATGAAACCGCTGTAAAACCTCACGTTGAACTCGGCTTCATATCTGAATGTTGGTTGAATTTGAGCTCTGTGAGAGTCCGTTGTTGTTGTTTATTTGTCTGGGCCGGATCCAGGGTAATAAAATAAACATGCACACGCAAACGTCCGCACACGTGCAGCGCGTCCCCCCCCCCCCCCCCCGCCCCCATGTAAAGCAGACAGACGGGAGAACTTAGCCAAATTAGCCACATGCCAACCAGAACAACTGCCCGAGGGAGCGAGTGGGTGAGCGTGCGGAGGGCGGAGGTGGAGTGAGCTTTCCAGCTGTTACCGTATCAGGTTTGACATCAGCGTCTCGTTCTCCGCCCACCAAAGAGCCTTCCAACCGACACACACACACACGCGCGTGCGAGTTTATTGCGTTCCAATCGCCTCCAGGCTTCGTTCCCAAAGTAGCTCTCGTCTCCCACGCATGAAAAGGTAGTCGCCCAAACAAACCACACAGTGAACTCCCGCTCCGCGTCCATTAACGCGTCGCCATCCTTGATCTCTTTTTACTGGCATGAAATTACAGGTTAGTGAAGAAGAAGACGACGACGGAGTTCTGAATCAGCAGATTTTTCAGAACTCGATGCCATTCCGACACGCCGGCGTGGCAGGAATGCGAGAGCGCGCGGAGCTACGCTTCACGTGAGGTGCGGAGACCTTCCGGAGGTCACGGATCCCCCTTAAAAAATACCACACAGCTCGTCGGCCTTTCACTCGTGCACGGCGGTGACTCTGAAACGCCTCCTGCAGCCGCGAGCATCAGCACACGGACCTTACTGGTCAGTGAAGGCCAGTTAAAGCGAGTCTCTTTGGTCTTGATCAAATTTGGGACGAAGCAGTGATGGGAGAAGTCAACAACAGAGAAGTACGTCAGGTTTGGTGTCAACGTGGTCGCTTCTGGTTTCCTCGAGACCGTCCCGTGGGCACCACCCATAAAAAATGGCCGTTCCTCTCCAGACTATTGGCGTCTTTCTACCTCAAATGTCTGCAGTTCGAGATGCTCTTCAGCACAGTTTTGTCATCGAACCAGCTCCAGTTCGATACCTCCGAGTTGAAAGCACCTTCAGGGACGTTTGTTCGAGGGTCCACGAAGGGGGACGGGCACCGGCGATGGATTTCCAACCTCCCAGCCACAATTTGGCTTCTCCAACCTTCAGACCACGAATGTATTCATCGTTCATTCGTGTGCAGACGAAGACTTTTACTGCCTGCTTGATTTCTGGACGCTTTTCTCTCTGGAACGAACCTGCTTCATCTCTGATTACACTGCGGCCGGCGCAGATTTGATGTGGGCCCCGCCTGGGGGCCTCGCTCCCTCCCCTCCCCGTTTACTCACCCGCTTCCCGGCTCTGCCGCAGCGGCTTGTAAAAGTCAGGCCGGGTGTGAAAATTAAAGAGATACATGCTGCTTTTATGGGCTTTCTTTAACTTTTCGCCCCCCTTCGGTTGGGTTCCCTCTCCGAACTCGCCTCAGCTTTCTCCGTCTCCCGCCGTGACGGTGAGAGACGCCGCTGACACGAACGTCAGCGAGTCATCACTTTCCTCTGATTCCTCGCTCTCTCTTCCCTCGGCATCCCCTCGCTGCTCCGTCAGGATGTGGTTTACGGTTTCGAGACCGTTCCGTGTCTCTTCTCTGATCCTCTTTTCAACGGACCATTAAAGCGAGATGATTCACTCAACCTGGACTAAAACCGACCACGTGAGGAGCTTCCCCCTCGACGACGCGAAAAGCCCCCTCGCCGTCTCCGACTTCCTCCCCCCAGAGACGGCCGGAGAGATACCGACGGCCGACGTGTTGATCAGCCAGAAAAAATTGAGCCATAAATACAACGCCACGGCCGCCGCCGGCCGGCTCGCGCTGTCGGCCGCCGTTCATAAATCACCGCAGGAATGACCGGCCGCTCTCGGTTATCCGCCGCTTATTATTTGCAGTTATTCCGGGGCACGGCCATCCCGAAGGCCTCCGCAGATAATGACAGCGTGAGTAACGTGCGTAAACCCTGCAATCGGATCTGGCTCCACGCTGCCCGCTGATGCCAGGCCTGAGCCGTCAGACGGGTGGGTGGGGGTGGGGGGGGCCAAATCTGTTAGCCAGCAACTCGGGAGACGCTTCTTTTCCATGAGCCGGGCCGCTCAGACGGGCGATTACGCCGCTGCTTTTTATAGCCGGCGGGCTGGTGTGACACATTCTCAATCATTACGAGCACTCAGCAGGGGCTCAGGGCTGAAGTCGCTCCGAGAGGAAATGACATCCAGCAGGTCATTATAACTCGCTCTGCAGACCTAAAAAGCAATCGTGGGGTCCCCACGGCGATGATCCCCGATAAGCCGCCGCGGAGGACGGACCCCCTCTCCGCTCTTTGATCTGCCAAAACCTCACAGTGACGCCAGACGCTGGTGAACGCTCTCAGCATCCTGTTGCCAAAATAAAAACGCATCGTTCAGTTAGGAAAATGAAGTGTCTTCTATTTTTCTCTGATGTGGTCCTCAAAGTTTGACAACCTCCAAGCATGGGGAAGCTTCCTGGACCCCCACAGCGCCTTCTTGGAGCCAGTGACAGAGAACCGCGAATGATCGTGTACTCGGGCTGTAGAAGTAGAAAAGTTTGTTTTTTAGGCAGTAAGGAGGTGAAACGACCAAGAAACTGTGTGTTTAACTGCGAGCTTTATGGGATGTTTGTAACCTGAAGTCAGAAGAAAATATTTGTGAAGTAACTGAGAGAAGTTCAGTCCAAATCTGAGAGTGATACCGCCAAATTTCTGCGAAACGAAAGTACCGAAGTCTAAGTTCCAGAACTGAAATTTGTGCGGCCAACGGAGGAAGAGTTGACGAGCTCGACGGTGAAGTTTTCTCTGACCGGGACCCGTCGGCCTGGCAGTCGGAGGCGGGCTGTTGTCAGCCCGTAAAACTTAAGTAGACCGCTCTTTATGGCCGCGCTCTGAGACCCGGGAACCGTCCCCCTTCTGGAAGCGTCGGCGGCGGGAGCTTGTCGCCGTCGCACCTCCGTGCATGAGGGGAAACGGAAAAAAGGAACGAACGCCTGAAACGTCCAGAGAGCGAAGTCCGAAGTCCTCCGCCCTTCAAACTAGGCAAAAACAAACGTGTGTAATTTGTAATATGTCTGCCAGCAACACCAGGAAACATCGTGGGCCAACTCGCCGTGTTGCACAATGCCTGAAAAGTCCTCTGAGCAGCATTAATGGCCCACAATCGGCCCCGCAGCCTCCGAGCGTGCCGGCGGGTTTTACGGCTTCACTACCTGAGCTCGCCGGCCGCAGAGCGATGCTGGCGAACGTGGCGCAGGGACCAAAACCGGTCTCCAGAGGCCGCCTCACATCTGGCACTGGCAAAGATACATAAATAGTGAGATCAGCGCTTCGCCTGCGAACGCTCCAGGTCTCCTAACGTTACCGGGTGAAGAGTTATGGAGCGGGCAAACAATCGGGTGTAGATTACAGCACCGCCGTCATTATGTGCGACTGTGGTTTCTGCTGCCGTGCGTGCGGACAGAAACTCGCGCTGCGTTACCTAAACTCAGCCTGGCGCTCCGGGCTGACGTCCTCGCGGCACTTTTACGACTCAGACTGATGTTTTTTTTTCTGCAGCAACAGAAAATCGACCGAAGTCGCTCTCGTTTGTTCGAACATGTTTTCTGTCGTCATGCGTTTGTCTTCGAAACTCAATGGATTGACTCATTTTGGACGATCTTGAGTGTACTAAAATATCACCTGGAAAACTGTGTTTTTAAAGGTTTGGACTTGAGTTTAATGAGGATTAATCCACTTTTGGCAGCAGTCGGAGCAGAATCACTGGTTTTACCTCGTAAACAGAGAAATTAATTCCCCCCAAAACTCTGTAATTTGAGGAAAATGTTGCATCTGTGTGTTCCTAAATGGATTTTACGTTTCAGTATTCACTAGTTTTGTCTAAGAGGCAATTTCTAGCTTGCACACCTGAGGCCTGTTCTACTGAAACCACCGTTAAGCCACAATTGTAGTACATTTGGAGTGATTGCGCTCTCGTTTTGCGTTAACTTCAAAGATAAAGTGACGACATATGGAAGCAGTTGTATCTGAATGAAGGTTCGTACGTGGTGTGACGTCTCCTGCAGAGAGACGGGAAGGAAAGTTGTGCCTCTCAATAACGGCAGCATCTCCAACAAAGGCTGAGCTGGTTTGAACGGGCACAATTATTTTGGAGCACATTTGTGTTTGAGTAGAGCAGCTTCAAATGTGCCAATACGCAACTTGGGTTGATTTATTTTTAGCTGCACAAAGTTTGAGTCAACAAGTTGACATCGGTTAAGGCCTTAATATTGATTATTGGGTGTTACGTTGATAGTAGGAATGAGCTTTGGTGATCGAGGTCTTCACAGAGGGTTAGTTTGCGCCGGAGAGTCTCAGCAGGTCAGAGTTGAAGGAATCTGAGATCCTGCGGTGGTTGAACGTCACCGCATCGTCCAGTTTCCTTCGTGGTTTGACGACAGAATCATCAATTGGGAACATCGGAGCAATCGTCTGGAGCCTGTTCGAAAGCTTCCGGCCGAATCGCCTTATCGGGCCCGCCGGTTTATTTCCCGCCCAGGTCAGCGGGAGCCGTGCGGTTTGGCAGCCCCCCCCCCCCCCCCGACTTCTGCTGGCAGCGAGACTCCCGCTCTCGCAGACGCAGACGAGCCGCATTATCCCGAGGAAACAGACAAAACTGTGTGCGAGGTGCCGTCACACCCCCCCAATTTGTTACATAACCTAATGATACTTATTAATCCTTGTTGGTGATAAATTATACGACGCGTTACGTCACCTCACGACGGCACAGAGCTCAGCAGAGAGCGTTTACGGCTCAGGACGGAAACAGAGACTTTTCTCTCGTTTTTTTGTGAGTGAAACGGTTTCAAAATAAAAGCTGAGAAGCTACACTGAAGGTGCAGGATTTGGCAGCGCACATCGCCATCATCGGTGAAGAGATTCTTGTGCATGCAGCGGAAATCTTAACATTTGAGATATTTTAAGTGCCGTCGTGCGAAGACGAGAAGGTGAAATTCGTGTCTTGAGCCTCGGCGCTCGTGTTTGGTCTTTGCGTTTCCCCTGCAGGACCAATAACAACGCGGCTCGCCGCTTTAAGGCCGGATCGCCGTCGTGAATCTCGCCCTCGCACCTTTGAGCACCTCGGCTGAGGGAAGCGCCGGACAATGAAGCGATGGTGATGATGAGAAAGAAAGAGAGCAAAAACTTCTGGTGACTTCGGTCGGATGTTACAGTCGCACTTCGCCAACTTCACTCCGCAGAGTTACGTGTTTGAGTGTTTAGGTTCCAACCGCAGCACTTTTCCGACGCCGCGCTCGAACAGCAGCACTCGTTTCCTGTTGTTTGCACGCTCGCATGAAATCCGTCTCCTCGTTTTTCCTCGGAGAATCGACTCGCTCGGCCGAACCGTCGGCTTTAAAAACGCGTCACGTCTGATTTACGCCGACTGAAACCGAAGAGAGGAGGAGAGAAGAAAAGAAAAAGGAGCATTAAATGAACTTCTCTTTTGTTTTTTTTCAGATATTTGACAGAAAATTACTTCATCGCTTCGTCACAATGAAGCAAAAACATCCAGCGGGACGGAACTTGGCCGCCGTTCGCGGCTTTTAAAGCAAATTTGTTGAAAGATGTCGAATCACCATGAAGCAAAAAATTGCCCGCAGGCACAACAAGATAATCTGTTTTTAAATACGTGATGAAAAGGCTCCGGTAATAGTTTGAAGAATGAGCCCGATATTAACCGCAGTGACCCCCCCCTCCCTCCACCCCCCCCCCACCCGGCCGGCCCTGCGAGTCCTGTTTGTTCAGTGTTATCTTTGGGAGGAGGACCGACGCAGCCGAGCCAAGCAGGAATAAAACGCCGCAGAAAAAGGAAAAAGATCTTGGCGGCGGCGGCGCGCTGAACTTCAGGCCGGCTGTGCTTGAACCCGACTCCGAGGCTGTCGACAGATTCGAGATCGATGGTTTTAATGACAGCGGAGGGACGGACTCGGTGTAACACGTCTGGCTGACGAATTAATCAAGTTAACTTTCTGATAATTAAATTATTGAAAGCTGAGTAGGAAATAAATGCAAATACATACACATACTGATAGCTTTACATATTTACCACATAATGTAGAAGTATATGTATATTCATATTCATAAACTAAATTTCCTTGAGTGTAGTTATCATAATTATTTATTATTTATTTATTTATTTTATTTATTAGGCTGTTTTGGGCTTTTTTAAAAATTATTTATAAATTAGATTTTTATTCTTTCATCTTATTTTTATTATTTCCATAATTTATTTTACAAATAAATATTATATTTTTAATTTTGTTATTATTGCATCAGCATTATTAGAAATCTGACTGATAGATGGTTTGATCAATAAAAATGCCGCAGCAGCATGTTTGGTCCCCGTCAGCCTGACCTGAGCTCCTGATTAAAGAGCGAAGCGTCCGTAAACACAGCGACTCTCTCCACCTTTTCCTCCTCAGTATCTCCACTTCGTCCCGTATTGTCTTTCCACACAAGCGTCTCCTTGTTTTGTTGCGTGTTCTCGCTGCTTCGCTCGTCTCCTCGTTCCTCTCCGACTGCTGGAAAGCTTCAAAGCCCGCGAGGGCATCAAAGACTTTGGCCCGCAGTGGCCTCCTCCTCCTCCTCCTCCTCCTCCTCCTCCTCCTCCTCCTCCTCCACCTCCACATCCCAGTGCTTCTCCGCTTCCCCTCTTGTCTTTTAGCCTCTGCTGTTCCAGCTTTGTTGTTCCTCCTCTCATGTGCAAGTGATTAGGCGACGGGGCCGAAGGAAAACACCAGCGTTGTTTTCCAGGCAGCGGGCACGCTCTGAATTCCAGACGATTTATGGCGGCGAGGATCCCTCAGATCCCGACCGGTTCAACGTCACTCCGGAGAGCCTCCCTGCAGCCCGCTAACACCGTCCAGGTCACCACCACTCCTCCTCCTCCTCCTCCTCCTCCTCCTCCTCCTCCTCCATTGATCCCGAACCCAGTTTTCCCGTCCTTCTCTTGGACGGAGACGTTAACACAGAGCTCTATTCATGTCCTGAGCTTGCTGCCGGTTCCCTGGTCGGGGCGCAGCTGTCTTGTCCCACTGTCGCTGCGCGTCTAATGAAAGTTCAGACGGTCACGGCCGCTACAGTGGCTCCTATTGTCCCTCCACATGTCCTCTGCTCCGATCCGGGGCGCAGAGAGTCGGAGGTCTCCCCGTTCAGAGGTTTTGTCCTTGCGGCGACCTTGACGGAAGATTAGCTCCTCGGTGAACCCGGGCATCGCCGTGCCTGCAGGGCGCCGAGCGAGGAAGTCGATCCTGTCGACGTGTAGATGCATTGACGGCTTTGGGTTTGTGGCAGCTTCCTGTGAAGAGGTTGCTGAGACGTTTCGGGGCATATCCCACCAAGAGGAGGCCCCAGGAGGGGGGGGCGATGCTCCCTCGTGAGCAGGGGAACGCTCCGGAGGGGCCGCTAGGACGTCTCTGGTGAGACTGTGGCTGTCATGACTGTTGCTGACGAGAAAATAGATGAAAGGGTGAATGTAAATGTCGCTAAGGTGGCTGAAAGATAAATCTATGCTTGTATACGCAACAGGAGGTCCAATATATTTTCAAAAAAGTGAAAAAAAAGATGTAATGCTTCAAAATAAGCTGATAAACCAGAAACTGGCTGACTTCCACAGTCTTTTTCTACACGATAAAAACTTTTTAATGATGTTTTTATGTTAATAAACTTAAATCACGACTTTTAGAAGTCTTTGACACTATCTATTTTAAGCGAAACCTTTTGAAAATGACATAAAAGCCTCAGTTTTCATGCGACTGTGCTTCTAACGTGCAGCACTGACGGCAGTCTGAGAGCCAGAACAGTAATTTCTAGCAAAAACAATCAAAGCCAGTGAAGCGTGGATCATGGAGTCGCCGCCGCCGCCGCCGCGGCGCGTTGGCGCGTTGACCTGCGGGTAATGAAAGGACGTCGGAGCGGCCGAGCTCCAATCACGTCAAACAAAAGGAGGGGGAAAAAATCTGCTGAAAACTCGCAGAACCTGCAAGTGATTTAAATCGGGGGGGCCGACGACACGCTGGTGGGTGTTTGCTCACTGTACATGTGGACGCGTGTGAAGAGCGAGACGTGTAGAAAGGAGCCGCTTGTGTATTTGTGGACGTATTGTATTCATAAACAAACACACACTCACACGTGCAATGGACAGTCAAACGTGGACCGACTTCGGGTTTCGGTGACACTTTCTTTTGTCTCCTCAAACGTGGAAATGATCCTGATCGTCCAGTTCGTCCCAACCGTCGTGTGATGTGATGAAGCGGGCAGGTGGCAGGTTTCGTTGTTTGAAATGTCTCCACGGAGCCAAAAAAGTGTCTCGGTTTGATTTGCGTTTGAGTTTTTAGTGCAGGTGAAGCCTCGGCCGTCCTCCGAGGGGGTCCCGGACCTCAGGTTGAGTCACGCTGATCCAAATATCTGTCAGGTTTTGTCAGGCTATGTTTGAACAAACTCCGACTTCCGAAGCTACCGTGAAGTCACGCTCTTATTGTGAAAGGCTCACACATGACGCTCTTTTCTCCCGACTTTAAACTGAGGAGAACCTGCCGTGCTTTGCATCGTCGCGTCTCTTTAGTGCTTGAAAGCAGTAATATAGAGAGAGGCTCTCATTTCTTCAATGGAGTCTGGTGATCGTCAGCCGTTGCTGCTCGGTTCAAAGGCTTCGCGCTGCCGAATAACAGCAGACAGATGGACGGACGCCGCGAACGGACCACATGTGCGGCTTGACGCACACCAGCGTCTCTGCTGTCTGTCTGCAGCTCAATGACCGCTGACATTCAGAGGCGAACCTGCAGATTTAAAGGCGCGTCCGTCCACTTTTGTTTTCCTCTCCGAGTCAACGTTTCTCCCTGATTTCGGAGCATCCGTGACAGTTTTGTATCGTATTCAACTTCTGTCCACACGAAAGTGGCGCAACACTGCGACAGGGATGTGTTAAAAATTGAGTAGGACGGCGAGTTTGACGTGTGTGGACGGAAATGAGGACATTGTCTTCTCCGAGGAGCTCAGACGAACCTCGAATCTTGACGTCGTGTCCATAGTTTTTTGGTAAACTTGGGTCTCGGGAGCAGTCGCGATATGAGACGTCCATCCGAAGTATCCGACACCGTTCTGGTGACGTCTTCGTTCCTGAACCGTGCGACGCTTGACGGCGACCAAATATGGGTCGGACCCGAGTTCAGACATTCGGCGTCTCCTTTCGTCTCCTTGTCGTCCAAGTTTTAATCACCAGACGCGCGTGACCTGGATCCAGCTCCCTCCTCGTGAGTTTGACGCCTCCCTAAAAAAAAAAAAACCCCGGTGAGATCATTGTGCGTAATCGCTCTCTGACTCTGTCATCAGACTCTGGAAACGATCCCTTCATCTTTATCCTAAACTGTAGATAAACGCTCTCATAAAAAAAAAAAACAACTTCGCTGCCGCTTTGATCCGAACTATTTCGGTCTACGCGGGTCACCGGCGAGTGGACACTGTGCCGCCCAGCAGCTCGTTCCTCCTCCTCCTCCTCCTCCGTTTTCCTTCGGCGGCTTCTGAGGCAGCGGGAGGATTGTTGATGTTAGCGTGAACCAGACCTGGGCCCAGCTCGGCTTCGTTGTTTTGAGAAGGACCCGGGACACCGCGGAGCGTGTGTGCAGAAAGAGAGACGCGTTGTGTTGTGAGCTGGTAGGGCGAGAGGGGGGGGGCGGGACGGGGGGATTCCCGCAAAGGTAATGAGGTAAAAACTGCACGGCTGTGTGGAAAAGTGATGAGTAGGAACAAGGAGAGAGGTGGAGGCGACGGCGAAGTTTTGATCCACCAAATGAAGCACCGCGATAACGTCAGGGCCCAGCGACACTGCTGTAAACATCTTCCATATGCTCGCAGTGTCTCCGCGCTCCTCCCTCCTCCTCCTCCTCCTCCTCCTCCTCCTCCTGCCTGTCTCCTTCCATTTCCTTCCTTCGCTACCTTCCTCCATCTCCTTCGGTCTCTTCTTCCTCTCTTGTTTTATCGAGGAATGCCCCACGCTCGAGGAGAGCGTTTGATCTCACTGCTGCTTTGACCTGAAGATGGAGGAGGAGGGAGAGGGGGAAACGGGGGAGGGGGGAGGGGGGAGGGGGGGCGGTGTTGAGCTGCATGTGTCCCCAATTACGCCATCGCGATGGCGGCGTAATTCACCCCCTCACTCTGCGGCTGATGGACGGCGAAGAGACGCTTAATCAAGGCCAGAAAAACCCCAACCTGCTGCCAAATGTGACACACACACACACACACACACACACACACACACACACACACACACACACACACACACACACACACACACACACAGGTTTGCACATGACACGGCTCGTTGCTCTTCTCTTCTTCTCTGTTTGTGGTGCAGCGTCACAGCGCCACTTACAGGCCACGTTTAACACTTTGGTGTCGCCTCGTCCCGCTCGTGTTTCTCAGCCCATCGAATGACAGGAAATCTCTTCCAGTCCATGATAAACTTAAGATGTCCAACCTCTTTCGAGTCGTTCCAGCCCACAGAGTAACTTCCCAAGTCTGTCGGTCGGACCGGAGTCACTTTTTCCCCCTGAAGTCACCTCGGAATCATCTGAGACGCGCTAATCTCCACGTCCGCTCGCTCAGACGCTCGTCTTCTGTCCGAGGCTGCCAGCTGCGATCTGCTTTCACCATCAGCTGGCCCACCTGTGGACTGTGTCGGCCTCCGTCATGCGACGTGCGGCGCCTCCAGCCAAGAGGGTTTTAGGAGTTAACGAGTAAATAAGAAGCGAAAATCTGAGGGGGACGTCCGGACGTCGGACTCCGACGTCTGACTGGACGACGTGAAGTAAGAGGCAGGAGTGAGGCGTGATCGGGGGGGGGGTCATCAGATTTCGTCTCTGCGACCTGGGAGATCTGACCAGGAAATGAGGTGATACAATAGAGATCTTTGTGCCTGCGGTCGTCCCGTAACACCTCCTTCCTCTGCGCGCCGCCATCTGCCTATCCTCCTTTCCATCGTCTGGGCTGGAGGTGGATCAGTTATGAAGTCTGTGTGTGTGTGTGTGTTGGAGGGGACCGGGGGGGGTTTATGGGAGGTGAGGTGAGGCGGTGTTTGGAGAACGCGGGCTGGGATGCTTTACAAGGTGCGCTCAGTCAGCCGCCGCCGCCGCCGCCGCCGTCCACCTCGGAGGAGATGGAAACTTCGCCGAGCTTCGGAAACGTGCGAGTGACTCGTGGTCTTTGTCTCCCGCGTCTCATCCTTTTGGCGTGGTCCTCTCCGGGATTTTGCCCACTTTGAATAAAATCCAGGCTCTTTAAATCCCGCCCGTCACGCTCGGTCCGTCGTCTCTCCTTTTTCTGGGTCGAGGACGAAGACGCTCCGCTCGGAAGTCTTGCAGTCGGAGCGGCCGATGGAAAACTACGCAACCGCGTCACAAAAGCTGCTTGTCCGTTGCACAAATTAGGGATGCGAACTGAGACATCAATTGTGTGTCGCAGAGGAGAAACGAGAAAGGTCTTGGATCAGCGCGAGCGGAGTTTGGTCCAGTTGAGCTTTCAGACGAACTGGTCTGGTTCAAGTGGACCAAACAGTCTCTGGTGCGAAAGCGCTCTCCCGTGTTTCCAGTCGAACTGAGCGCCTTTCTACTTTTCTTTTTATGAAACTCTGTTCTCCAGGTGTCTCTTTTCATGCTGTTTGCCCCCTCGCAGCTGTTCAAACACTTTGCAGAAGTAATAAGTTGACTTTCTTCTCTTCTCCGTCTCGTCCTCGATGGTTCCCGACGTGTAACGAAGCCCCCGCGGACTTTTTTCCGTCACCGCGACGTCGAGCCTCCGTTACTTCATCTCCACAGGGTTCATCGCTTACATCTGCCCGACGTTTCCACTTTGCCTCCTCGCCTTTGTTCTTCCACATCAGGTTTGCCCTCCTTTCAGATCTAAAGCAGGTGCGTCCTGCTCGGTCCCTCCGCTGCTTTCTGTCCCCCGCGTCCAGGCCGGTCCGAAGGGGGACTGGAAGGACCGGGAAGTCTGTCTTTCTAATGCAAACATACGAGATTGTGTACATATGTAAACACATTCCTCCTCTCCATCTGGTTCTCGGCTTATTCGTGTAGGACGGAGCGTCTCGTGGAGGAGGACGAGTCCCGTTGGACGGATTCTCCAATAAAGGAACTTTATGAGCACTTGAATCCTTCAAGTTTTAGATTTTTTGATGCAAAAAATTGGCTCAAAATGTCACGAATTGGCTTGAAACGCAGCGATAAAGACACAAGTTCAGATGAAAGAGACGGCTGTCTCATTGTCCTGTCGGAGGACAGGCTTTAGGGACATGTGGCTGAGGGACATCTGTAGTTTCTCAGATGTACTTGAAATATGTTCTTGCTGTAGCATGTGGATGAGCTCCAGTTCAATCCCCTGGCTGTCGATGTGGCGTGACGTGTTTTGGACGAGGAAGATGTCCGTCCCCGTGTCTCCGGCTGTATTTTTTTCTCCCTTCAGTTGTCTCTTCGGGGACACAAATCTCCCCGCTCATGTCCTCCCCCCTCCGTTTCACCCCCCGTCCTCCTCCTCCTCCTGGCTTCCTCATCAGCCGGATACCTTTCTGTCAGAACAGGCAGAGGAATGCCGGTGATTATTTTGGTAACCTGCGACAAGAGGAGACTTCCTGTGGGGCGTCCGCGTGATTGGCAGGACGGCGCGCCGGACGGGATCGGGCGTCCTCCGACTCTGCCCGCCGGCAGCCGGCGCTCGCTCTCCGCTACGTCGCCCGGGAAACGTGAGGATTAGAAGAACCCAGGACGAGAGTCTCTTACTTCCCGATTGCCGTCCCTCCTCCCGGAGTCGTTTACGTTTCGGCTGAGTCTGCTCGGATCCGTCAGTCGCTGCGAGCTGACTCAGGCGTGAGTTGATGGAGACGTGATCTCTCACGCCCAGATTCCCGGAGTCATCCCAGAATCATCCGGCGTGGTTTATCCGGGCGGTTTGAAGCGAGCGCGCCGTCGTTTGTGCTGCTCAGCATTCTGTTGAAGTCTGTAAGACGAAGTAAAAAACCTCCATCGTGTGCAAACCTTTTCCTCTCGTATCAGTGTGATTTTAAATAGTCTTGTTTCTGCGTCTCTTCAGTGACTCAACCACCTAAATTTGGTAAAATCTGGAGCTGAAGGTGTCAGATCGACGTGTTTTCAAATGCAAACTGGAAAACACGCCACACTTTGACTGTGTGTTTGTGCAAAAGAGAGCGAGAAGAACCGACCGTGTCCTGATGAAGAACAGATCAGCATCAATCCGGTTCATATCGCGCCTGTTTTCCAGGTGACATCGTCAGCACGCGTGACGTAGCGTTTGGATCCGTCGCCCTCGGGTTTCCAAATAGTTCTGCTCTGTACGTCGTTGGCGCTCTCTGGGCCCGACGGTTGGCTTCACCCCGGCGATTAGATCCGACTTGCCGACACTTTTTTCAGCCATTAAAACGAGGTCCAGACAGAAAACGAGCGCCGCCTGGCGAGGGAGGAAAGAGGGCCGCCGGACAGCTCTGGAGCGGCGCCCGGCCCGTTCTCACATGACGTCTAAATCCGAGTCATGTTTGAAATCGAGCGGCTGTATCCTGGCGGTCCTGCGGTCCGTCTACGGTGGGGGGGGGGGGCAGTCTTTGGGATCCGTCCTCTGACCGCACCTGAGAGCTCGCGTTCGCGGCGACGAGTTCCCCTGTTCGCGCCATGAACACTATTCGCTCACACGATACGCTGTTTACAGAAAAGTCACGTCCGAAATGCAAGCGAGACGGCCGTATTCGTGTGCGACGCGCAGACGCTCTGACTGCCTTCGAGCGCGGCCCCTAAATCTTCCTCGCCGCCCGCCACCCACGCCGGGAAACCTGTAACCTGGCAGGAAAAAACAAAACCCCACGAGTCTCGTAGCGCGAGAAGGAGGCAACGCTCCGTCTGCACAATGCGCTCGGTAGCACAAAGTGAGTCAGTAACACGCAGGTGCGATGACTCCATTCGCATACCGCAGACAGACCAGCAGGCAGACGGCTGCTGCTGCTGCAGATTACGTCAATCTCTCCGGGCTCGGTCTGTCAGCTCGGAGGCGATCGGGTTCTCTGGGCGCTCACACACACTCACACACACACACTCACGCACACACACACACACTCGCAGGCGTACCGAACCTGTCAGGTGAAAACAGATGAGCTGCACAGTAGGTGGCAACATGCTCGTGCACATTCCTCACCCGTGCGCTTACACCGCTGGTAACCGGAGCCCGACGGGAGCCTCGCCCCAAAAATGGACTAACCAGACCTTATAGACCAGCGTGGTTTCCACTGCCGAGGGGGGGGGGGGGGGGGGGCGCGCGGCGCGGTTTACCCCCCCCCCCCCCGCTCGCGTCGCTCTTGACGGACCGCCGAAAGGCCTGAGGGGGCCGTCGGCGCGGCGGGACGCCGGTCAGGAGCGGCGCTTGCTGTCGGGAACGCGGAGACGAACGCGGCTGATGGACTGCGGACCGTTAAAGAAGACAACTGCTCGGCGCGTCCGAGGGACGAACCGTGATAAACCCCCCCCCTCCAGAGTTACGACCCCCCCAGCGTCTGCCCCCGCTGCACGCGCTTCCTTTCATGTTTTAACGGCCGCCAGTCGTCTGGCGGGACCGAAAACTCGGACTTACCTCAAGAAGTTTAAAAAAAAAAAACGCATTCACTTCATCAAATCCGCTCCGATTGTCACGTAAAAGGTTTTTTATTTTGCCGTACAAAGACGATCGTTCATCACGCTGTGACGTTTGCCGTCTGATCCAACGTCCAGCTGTAACCGGTGCGTTGCTCGGCAACGGGTTCGTCCAGACTCCGCTGACCTCTGGTGCATCTGGTTGAGCCTCAAACGCTGCGTCTTTCGCAACTGTTTTGATGTCGTGCGATGTGTTCGGGAGCAGCGTCAGACGCACAAACAACCCGACGCTCCGTTTATGTGAACTCGAGTCGTTTCGCGAGAACGTCGTGTTGCTTTTTCTGTCTGACGGCTCCAAAAGAAGATGAATACGACACAAACGTAACCCCAAATTCTTCCACTGTGACTCTTCACTGTCTCCTTTCCTCCCATCTTTCTCTCTACATCCTTGTCAGCTGACGTTTCAACGTTCCCACACTGCTCTGTTTGGCTTTTCCATCAGATCTCATCACGAGCTTATTTTCTTTCGTCGTGGTGTCCGATCGGTGGAGGCTTCGCCGTCGGATGACGAGAGGTCGGAGGTCGTTCTCTCGTGTCTTTCTCGCTGAGAACGAATGACTCGTAGTGACAGTTGGCGGCGTGAGCGCCGGATCTCCTCGGCACTCGTTGACCTCTGTCAGCCGCGGCGTCCTCGCGGCGCGCTCAGGTTTCCTCCGAAGAAGCTCGGCGGCGGTCGAAAGGAGCGTCGGTGTCGCCGGAGGTTCTGCGGTTCCTTTTAGGACGATTTTCCACCTCAAAGACTAAAAAAAGGAAACATAACCTGAATTCCTCGCAAATTATATGCAATCAGCGTGATTGTGGTATTAAAGAAACGACGGCACTTGAAGCAGAGTTTTTTCTATATAAAGTACAAACATATATTGAGAAGGTGAAGCCGTCCAGACAGTAACTCTATCTGCGCCGCACTTTTCCAAAACATGCAGCGTAAGTCAACTTAAAACATTTCCCCTGCTCAGCTCGGTGTGATTTTTGGACGCGAGCAGCAGAGTTTCTTTCTCTCTTTCTCTTTTTTTCCAATCTGTTTTTCATGTCGGAGCGAATGTCTGCTGCAACCTGAGCTCCTTCTTTCTCTTGTTGTCTATTGTGATCCAAGCAAGGCTCCGTCAGGCCTCCTCCCCGTCATCCATCGCGTTCGGAGTCGCCTCCTCCCTCCCTCCCTCCCTCGCTTGCTCCGCTCCGCGGTCTTATAAGGTTACAGAGCGGCACCGATTCTGTTTGGTGGTCCGGGGAACAAACACCTGCACCCTCGCATGCAGGTGCAGCTTAAAAACAAGAAGAAGAACTTCAGCTGCACAAACAAACACTGAACTGTCCTCACTGAACTCGGGCCGAGTCAGCAAGGAGACGAACAGAACCACTTCGCATCAGGAAGAAACCACTTAAAACAAAACGTTGTAGCTTCTCTGTCGGACCTCTAAGCGGCGCCCTAACGTGCAGCAAAACCAGCAAAGAAGACCGACAGGAAGCAGAGAGACGATGAGCTGAAAGGGGGAGGCGGCTTCTCCACATCCGTCCATGTTTGTATGGCTTCAGCGTCCCACCTCTGCAGAGGAACCGCAAGAAGCCAATCGCGACTTTCCTGGAAACGCTGTTTGTGCCTGTAAGAACTCTGCGAGCGAGAACAGCTTCACAACAGAGAGACGCTTCATCAAACCAGCGGCCAACACAAACACTCCTCCGCTCAGTGGGACTGAAGCTGCTTCTTAAAGGGCAGCTTTTTTACGAGTGCTTTCAGAGAGAGTTTATTTAGCACTTTGTCTCCTTTTTTTTTCTTAGTTTCTTCTCTCGCCGTTTCTTCACACTCACATTTTCCAAAGCTGCCGTCCGTCCATCTATCTCTCATTCCACTGTTCCCTTCGTGTTGTCCTCCTCTTTTCCTCTCCTCTCCTTTTTAATTCATTACTTTTGTAAATAGCTGAAATTAATCCAAGAGTTTTACATGATATTTTTCTGGTTAAATCACCTTTTAGATACATCACATCATGATAGTTACAATGTATTCGGTTCCATGAAGTTTTTAACATTACTTTCTTTGATGAAATGCAATTTTTTTACTGCTAAATTACAGTTTGTAGTTGCATTACACCACATTACTCGATTCAAATCTTAAATTTAACTGTCTGATTCATAGTTTTTGTGTTTTTTATTGGTCACATCACAAGTTTTGATAGTCACACTGATTTTTTTTAACAGTTCCATGACATTTCAAGCATAAAATAACAAAAAGTACATTTGATTTTACTCTTTTTTGATCATAATTTGTGTTAAATTACTTCAGTCTGGTGAATCAAGTTAAGTTAGTGTCTTTTTTCATGATACAAAACCACAAAGTTAAAAAGCGCTCGTAGGAAAGGGAACAGAAATATGTCGATGGGAAAGTCGAACTTATTGTGCGTCTCGTCTCTTCGGAGTGGAAACTTTTTGCCGCATAACGGCGGCTTTCCGCTTTCTTCCAGATCACCTCTGGATCAGGTCAGTTTTCCGGCTAATAGGGACGTCGGAGCCGGACCCTAATCACAGGGTGGGAGCGCTCGCTCATTGGCCCCGCTCACCGCACCGACCGCTCTGGCTCCAGGCGCCGGCCTCCAGACCATATAACAGCATATTAGCCGCTACGCTAAACCACGCAAATTGGACATTTCTGATTTGGGTTGAAGCGCCCGAGGCATCCTGCGCTTCCTCGCTCGCTCTCCCTCGCTCTTTGTTGTTCCCGCTGTCACGGTGAAGTCGCGCCGAATTCCCGGCGCTTTCCAGGCGTTAAGCTCGAGTCCCTGCGTGACTTTTGTCATCGTGGTCCAAATACAGCTGGAGGGAGATCACAGGCCCTTGGCATGCACCTCGGCTGTTTACTTTACCAACAGGAGCGACAAGAGGAAGGAAAAGGCGTCGGAGCTGTCGAGAAATATACTCCAGTCAACTTTTTTCCAGGCTCACGGGTTCCTCTGCCGCCGCGCAGCAGCGAAAACTATGACGGGCGGAGACGACGTCTCTGGAAAGCTCTTTAAAGAGACGTGATGAGAGCTGGCGGACGATCGGCTGAAGTGGAGCTTTTGGCGTGCAACGGACTTTGAACCTGCAACTTTTTGACGTCTCTCAAGACAGAAACGTCTGTTAGAGTAAAATTAAGAGCTCGAGTTTTTATATTCCCTGGTTTACCAAAGTAAATCCCCCCAAAAATAAAGCCTTTGAGTAGATTTTGTAGACACTAACAGCCACGTCGTTTCTGCACTTCCAATCCTGACCACTCGGTGGGTCGAAGTGTTGCCAGTTCTGCGGTTGAAAGTATTTAAATTGCTTGTTTTAGAGGAGATTCCAACTGTTAACCTGGAACCTGCCTGCTGCTTTTATTTTGAAGGGGGCCCTGCTTTTGTGTGCTGGTGGGAACGTGCGTTTCTGTGGATGTTTGGCTTCACTGTAATGTTTTGTTTCAGTTGTTCTTCGAAACCGTTCACACAGGTGTGAATCCTCTCCTCTCTGCCAGTGAGTTAGAAACGCTGCTCGCGACCTCACAAAGATTCGGTTGTTGCTGTGTGTTTGTGTGAAAATCACATCACAAGACTTTCAAGTCATTGTTGCCATGGACACAGTCGCTATGGGAAAAAGACCTAAACCGTGTAGAGCGGAAAAGGTCCCGAAACTCACGATCGCCTTGAAGTTAATCCCATTTTCCGGCTTCAGTCTGTCTGATTTCCTTCCGGTTATTCATATCAAACAAGGATTCGTGTGATACAGAGCTTGCGGGTTCGACCATCGTCATCATCAGGCCCGTCGTCCAATCAGAGGCCAAAACCACGGCGGCGAAAACCCATCGTTTGAAGGGAGACGGTGAAGTCGCCTGGTCACCTTTCTCGTCGCTGCGTAACGTCGGGAGGCCAATGTCCGAGTTGTGCCGCGACTCGTCCCAGATTTGCCCCCAGACGACGGCTGCGATGCGAGAGAACAGATGTGACCTAAATACGGGAGGGGTTTAAAAGGAAGTGAAACGAGCGGAGAAACCTCGCGTCTGGCTGGACGTCCGATTTATGCGGAAAGTCCATAAAATTGCTGTTGTTTGTCCCTCAGCAAAACTGTAAACTTTTACTCTCTGACGTGGTTTTTTCCCCTCCAGCAGATCGGGACTGTGCTCCGTCCACGCTGTTAATATAAACTTGGCCTCGGCCGTCGCTCCTCCTCCTCCTCCTCCTCCTCCTCCTCCTCCTCCTCCTCCTCCTCCTTCTCCTCCTGCACTGCTCCCCCCCCTGTCCGGCCCCCCCTCCATTGAACCCTCACCTGGCTGCACATTGCTTGCTCTGTCAGCGAAGCCAGCGAGCTGCGACGCCGGCTCTCCTCCGTCCTTCGTGAGCCCGCCGGCTTGTTGGAGTCAATCAGCTCAGAGCACAAAGCAAACGTGAACTCACCCTGGATCAGAACAGCGAGTCGCTTGAGTCTGGAAATGTAACGTTTAACAAAGTGAAACAAAATGCCGGAATCCCAGGTCGTCCCCGCGGCTCGTTTGGTGTAACGATGGTTGGCGGTTTGCTCGTAAAGCTCGGCGGCCCTTTTGTTGCGAGCCGGCAGACGTCCTGTTGAACAGGTGGAGGCGCCCGGAGCGCCGCTCGTTAACGCGGTTCACAACAACACATTAACACCCAATTAGCGTGACCCTGTGTCAGGCTGCAGGTCCTGGTGGGCTGCAGACCGACACTGTCCCACCGGGAGCATTGGGCCGACTGATTTCTGCCTGTTGGTTCGAGCTCTTAATTTACTTTCCAGTTTTGAGAAAAATACAAAAACATTATGGGTAAATAAGAGGCTTTTACTTTGAAAGTTTTTAAAAACAACAGAAAGTCTCTGTAATTGTTACACCTGGAACATTTTTTCATGGGCTTTTACTTTGAAAGTTTTTAAAAACAACAGAAAGTCTCTGTAATTGTTACACCTGGAACATTTTTTCATGGTCTTGCGCTTTATTGTGGTGGTTTTACGCCTGTACATTTCTTTTCTTTTGGATTTTTAACATTTTTTGGTTGTTTTTTGTGGTTTCTTCCTTCAATTCCTCCTTAGCTTGTTGGTTTTAGTTGTTTTTCTTTATGAATTCAGTTCTCTTATCAGAAAACCTTCTGGAAGTAATAGCAACAGTATTTTGAGGTAAAATTGTGCTTCAGTTTTAATGTTTTGTTCCAGATTTATTCCCATTTTCAGCAGTAAAACTGAATTTCTCACCAATACCTGAAGATGGCGCTGCTGAAGGCGGCGAAAAACCCGCTCGCAAAGCTGCAAATTCAGACTGAGGAGAAAAATTGACAGATCAGCAATCGATTTATGTACATGATCAATAAACTGTCTGTATTCGTGTAGGTTTTTTTGTCAGTTGGCCGGGATCACCGGAGATCACCGGCACTGTGCGGTTAAGCCCGTTTTTCTTTCTCCCGTAATGAGAAGCAGAGGGGCGGCTCTGTCGTCGGCTGCTAATAACGCGGCATTAGGTCCACATGGCTCGCTGCCGGGCCCCCCGCGGTTCACCCCGACCTCTCGGCAACAATGCCGCCACCGCCGCCGCCGTTTTTGGCCCTAAGAAACGTCTTGGAGTCTTTGATGTTTGAACTTAATCATTACTCAACAAGATAAACAAGCAAACAGGAGCTGAAGTGTTTAGATCAGCGATGTGAAACTCTGTGAGCAGCTACAAAGAGCAGCGTTAATCATTCATGAGTTGGACTTTCTGTAAACAACAATAACTTTGAGGTTTTTCTAGTTGAGCAACTCGGACTTGCGCTTTACTTTCTTCTGTTTGCTGTTTGCGGTTTGGCTCGGTTCTTGTCGGAGCATTTCCTGTTTTCCGCTCGCTGTTTTTCTTACTCAAAAAGGCCCCAAAACAATGAAAGTTTCTTCCACCAGCAGCGAGGCCGTTCCTAATATTCGGCTCCGTTTCCTGTCGTCCACAGGGTCAGAGGTCGCCTCGGACCCCGGCGTAATGGCGGTCGCGGCCTGGAACGCCTCCAGCGACGGTAAGCACGCACACGTAGCTCCACCTCCAACATACAGGAGACCCACGGCCTCACTTAGCAGATGTGGCCTCGACCTTTGACCCTAAGTCTGTTGTTAAATCCTCCCGTTGCCTCGACAGCAGTTGCTGTCCTCATCTTCCTCATCCCTAATATTGTAGTCTTCGTCATCCTCTCCTTCACACTCATCTTCGTCCTTGTCTACCTCCAAGTATTCTTTCAGTTTCTTCCTCGTCCTCATCTTCTGTCATCTATTTCTTTGTCTTCCTCCTCCTCCTCACCTTCATCCTCTTCTTCCTCATCCATCTCTTGGTCTTCCTCATCCTCTCCTTCATCGCCCTCATTTTCGTCCTTGTCTACTTCCAAGTATTCTTTCAGTTTCTTCCTCGTCCTCTTCTTTCTCATCTGCTTACTCGTCCTTGCCTTCATCCTCTTCGTCATCTACTTCTTAGTCTTCCTCCTCCCCCTCCTCGCCTTCATCCTCTTCTTCCTCTTCTTCCTCATCCACCTCTTGGTCATCCTCACCCTCTCCTTCATCGCCCTCATTTTCTTCTTTGTCTACTTCCAAGTATTCTTTCAGTTTCTTCTTCGTCCTCTTCTTCCTCATCTGCTTCCTCCTCCTCGCCTTCATCCTCTTTGTCATCTACTTCTTAGTCTTCCTCCTCCTCGCCTTCATCCTCTTCTTCCTCTTCGACCTCATCCACCTCTTGGCCTTCCTCATCCTCTCCTTCATCGCCCTCATTTTCATCCTTGTCTACTTCCAAGTATTCTTTCAGTTTCTTCCTCGTCCTCTTCTTCCTCATCTGCTTCCTCCTCCTCGCCTTCATCCTTTTCTTCCTCTTCTTTCTCATCCACCTCTTGGTCTTCCTCATCCACTCCTTCATCCTCCTCCTCCTCCTCCTCCCGCCTGCGGATCCCGTCTCAGGAAGCAATAAAAGTGTCTGTTCTTCCATTAGAACCTCGTGAGGAACTCGGACAGATTCATGGATGTTTCCGACGGGGTTTATCAGTCCGATCTGGCTCCTTCCTCCTCCGTTTCCTCCGACTCCGACGGCCAACATCTCGTCTCCCATGAAGACACTCAGACTTGGCCGGAGTTCAGCCGAAGCCTTCATTTAACTCGTCTCTTTATTTTCGCTCGTTCTGTCTGGTGTCCTTAATTTTGGGCTGTCGCGAGGCCAGCTCTCCCACAACATCCTCCCCACAACAGATTGTGTGTGTTTACGCACGCGCACGCATGTGTGTGCGTGTGTTTACGCAACACTGTTGTGCGCACGGCCGAGGACGGTAGTTTGTGAGCAGCTCGCTGAAGATAATGACCGCAGGAACCAATCAAGGATGTTTAAAAGATCATAAATACAAAAGAGTAAATCCAAACAAATCTTACAGACAACTAAAAGCGTGTGTGTGTGTGTGTGTGTGTGGGTGTGTGTGTGTGTGTGTGTGTGTGTCACATCAGCATCTGTTTCTTATCTGATGGCTGGATGGTGATTGCACCACTTGTTTGGTCTGCAGGCGGCGGATGGTTTCGTTGGGACAAACAGACGGTCTTCAGGTATTGCGGCTCTATCGGTTTCGCATCGGTAGCAGGAAGTCGCGGCACTGAAAGCGGCCCGTTATTGGCCCGAAATCGCGTCGTGACGACGGTTTATTCAACCCGCGTCCCTCGGGCTTCCTTTCGCCCTGTTTTACGTGGTGTTTTCCTTTCCGCCCCCTCTCGGCTCCGCCCTCTCTGCTGGAAATGGAGCCGGATTTAATGAAATTCACCTTCTCGCTGGAGCTGGGAGCGCGGCGCTCCTCGCTGCGTCTCCTGAGCGTGTTTGGTTAGCTGCGCGGCCGCTCGGGTGTGCGAGCCGGCGGCCTGCTGGGCGAGGGCGGTCCGGCGCGTTATTAAACACAGACGGCGATTCAACGGCGAAGGGGAAAAAGGTGATGTGTAACGCGAGCGGAGCCGAGCCGCTCAGTGTGTGTGTGTGTGTGTGTGTGTGTGTGTGTGTGTGTGTGTGTGTGTGTGTGTGTGTTTACGTTTGTGTGCCCGCATGTGAGCGTTTTGATTGTGCAAAACTACGGCGAGAAGATGCCGGCTGATGACAGGGCGCCGTTTCGCCGGCCGCCACATTAAAGGGCCACTCCGCAGCCCCGAGCTTGAGTTTCAGCGCGCTGCCGGTGCCAAATACCACAACAGTCAGCACCACACAATTACATCCAGAGTGGCTTTGTTACACAGACACTGGCAGGACATCGCTGTCCTCCTCCTCCTCCTCCTCCTCCTCCTCCTCCTCCTCTCCCTCCTCCTCCTCCTCTTTCTCCTTGTGCTCCTCCTTGTCCTCCTCCTCCTCGTCCTCTTCCTCCTTGTCCTCCTCCTCCTCCTCGTCCTCTCCCTCCTCCTTCTCCTCATCCTCTTCCTCTTTGTCCTCCTCCTCCTTGTCCTTTTCCTCCTTGTCCTTTTCCTCCTCCTCCTTGTCCTCCTCCTCCTTGTCCTCATCCTCCTTGTCCTCTTCCTCCTTGTCCTCCTCCTCCTGTTCCTTCTTGTCCTCCTCCTCTTCCTCGTCCTCTCCCTTCTCCTTCTCCTCGTCCTCTTCCTCCTTGTCCTCCTCCTTGTTCTCCTCCTCCTCCTCCTCCGTCCCCACGCTGCTTTATACTCACTAATGAAGTGTGTGTGGACACACAGCTCCAACGTCCATTTTCGTCTCCATCATCTCGACTAATGAGACGGTGATAAAGCGACTCGCCGTCTTTGACCTCGCTGCCTTCGCAGAGCCGCTGTGTTTACGTTATTCTCGAGTCCCCGCGCTCGGTTTTCGGAGGGGGCGGCGCGGCGAGGTGTGGGCCGGATCTGGTCGGCCGCAATGCTAAACAGTTGCGCGGACGCAGGTCCCCGGCAGACCTCCGCGGCTCTGTGTTGATACTTTGGAGGTCAGATGAAGGAAATACACACCTACGCACAGAGGTGGGCGTGAACACGCAGCCTGCCGACGTTGAGCTGAGCGTGTCGTGACGCTGACCTCAACTTCACCTCTTTTGTACCTGCGCGTGGAGGCAGGCGGACGCCAGCGTGTCCGAACAGTCGTTCTCTGAGCGCAAACAAACAGCAGTTGCGTTCAAGGTCATAAAACAGTCTGCTGAGAACAAACGTAAGTCAACTTTAAAAGGGCTGAAATGGGCGTTTAAAGCTGCGTTCAGACTCAGACGAAGGACACGCGTTCCAGTTTGTGCCGTTTGTGCTGCGTTAAGTTTACATATATTGTTGGAATGTGAATTTATACGAGCAGTATTTGAGTTTTTAGGATCAAAATCGAAGTGCAACATGAAAATTCGCTGAGAAGTTGCACTTGTAACGAACTGTGGCTCAAACGAGCTCGCTCGAGTTTTTGGTTTGAAAGTAAAGTTTAAGAAAATGACCAAAATAGCCAAAAGTAGAAGTACCGTAGCTCCTCCAGACAGCGAACAGCTTCAGCATCAAATGTGAAGCTTTAATGGGGTGCTAATATATGCAAATGTTTGCCAAAAAATGTGAAATTATAGAAAAATGTGGACTTTTTCTATGATTTTATGCAACACATTGAAATATGACATTAAGTGAGCTGATAATAACACTTAAATTCACTCTTAGTGCACGTTTTGCATTGATGGACACACAAGTAATGGTGCATGTTGAACTCTGACGTGCAAGTGTGCTTGGGACACAAACTTAGCGTCCAGACGCCGTCGGAGAGCGTCACGGCGAGGAGACGTCGTCACCGGATGAGGAAGACAGTGACTGTGACATCCCCCCCCCCCCCCGTCATGATGGCGGTGCCTCTTCTGGATGTGTCATGACGACTCCTAAAGTGGTCGCACATGGAGAGACGAGCCCAGCCGACAAATGACGTTCGAACGAAAACAGAGTCAGAAAAAAATGGCTGAATAAACAAGTTATGAAAAGAAACAAGGCATGAAAATTCGATACAGATTCTGCTGCTACGCGTGCACACACACACACACACACACACACACACACACACACACACACACGCACACACACGCATGCACACACTCTGCAGTCATCAGCGTCTCCATTCAGACACGGCGTTGTTGATCAGTCGGCTGTTTGCGATTCCCCTCCGAGCTGTTGGTTTTGGCCGCTCCGTGCGAGCGGCAGCGTTCCTGACGAACCTGCGGACGGGATTTCAGGTTCGGAGGAACTTTCCACAGGTTTTTATGTGACATTAGCGCCAATATTTTTCCAGCCCGTTAAACTCTCCGGTGGCCCTCCGCTGTGCTTCTCTTTCTGACCACCGTGAGGGCAAAATACGTTCCTGTAGAACGTCAAGAAGTGAAGAAAATGACATGTTTTACCTTGTTTTCACACTTATTTGTGTAAGCTTAAATCTTGATGATCTATGTGTGTTTATATGTTTAGATTTGTTTCCCAAAGGACCACAGGACGATCAGGGAAAGTTTAATTTGGGGCGCCAAATATCAAATAAAGGATAATATGTGTAAAGATGTAGAATTTGTTTCTATTTGTGTTTTTTTTACTGAAAAAACAGTGACAAAGGCTTTAAACGCTGCTTAATTCACGTTTTTTTTCTGATTTATTAGAATTGAACACAATTATGTTTGGAAGTTCTCTCAGAATTAGTCCTAATTTGACCTTTTCTCAACAAATGAATTTGAAAATTCCGCAACTTTTGACCGCAGCTTCTGTTGTCTCATAAGTTCATGAATAAGTGGGAGGGAAAGTAAAAAAAAACGCGCTGGCGCCGCGCTGCCGTGACGAAAAGTGAAACGAGGTGTCTCGGCAGTGGCAACCGCAGAGTAACTGGCAAAAGCCAGGTCCTGGATCTGTGTGTCTGAAAGCATTAAGGTTGTTTTACCGCATTGTTTCACACAGCGACATGTTTGATTTCGCGTCTGGCTCTGATATCGAGCAGCAAGTGTTGTTTGATTTGTGTTCCTGCCCCGTGTAATGCGATGAATTTGTCTCTCGCTTGCTTTCTTCTCCGCTCGCTCGGCCCGGATTTGACGTTTCTTTCATCTTTTCCCTCAGAGCCCTTCTTCATCCGCCTGGAGGCCCCCATGAACAACCTGACCACCTCGCTGGGCCTCACGGCCGAGCTGTTCTGCCGCGTGTCGGGGAACCCGCCGCCGGCCGTGCGCTGGCTGAAGAACGACGCCCCCGTGGTGCAGGAGCCGCGGCGGGTCTCCTACCGGGCCACGCCGTACGGGTCCCGCCTCCGCATCCGCAACCTGGACACCACCGACACGGGCTACTTCCAGTGCGTGGCCACCAACTCGCAGGGCACCGTGTCCACCACGGGCGTGCTGTTCGTCAAGTTTGGTGAGAAGAAACTTCGACTTCAATGAACCAACCTGCCGTTTCAGATTCTGGATTCTTCCCGAAACTGTCGGAAAGATAAACAATTTCCTCCTTTCTCCATCAGATCCGCTCCCAACACCGCTGCCAGGACGCCCCACGTGAGTCACTTTACCGCCACTCGTCTTTCAAAAATTACAGGGGACGACCTCGGAGACGTGGTGCACAGATGATGTCCCATTTTGGACAAAGTTGTTGCTTCAAAAGTGAACTTTTTCACTTCTTTCTGCACGAACGATAAGCACGATTTCTCGTCGAATTCGCGCTGGGACCTCAATTTAAAACAACAAGCACTCTAAGAGCGCAAACCTCCGAAGATCACCATATCAAAGCCTCGATCCACCTTTCACCCAGCCTGCCAATTTCATCCAAATCTGTCCAAAACTTCCCGAGTTAAATTACAAACACAGACACACAAACAGGAACCAGTAAAAGCACAAACTCTTCGTGGAAGGTAGAAAATAAGGAGCTTTTGTTTCGATCACAGTAATTCGCAATTAATTAAAAGCAGCTTTTTTCAAACTGAGAAGATTGTATAGATTTTCACAATAAAAGCCTGACTTTCACTGTGACTCCTGCTCAGCATGTAACTCACATTAATAAGCTGTAGAAATAATCGGTCAGGGCTTGAACAAGTGTTTTTTTTTTTTGTTTGTTTGAGGTTTTTCACGTAAAGGAGGAACTTTATGAGCCAAACGTCAGTCCGACATCATTTCACAGGTTTTTGAAGTCGAGGTTTAAAGTTTTTGAAGCGTCTTCCTCCTGTTTTTCTCCGCAGCGTCTCTTTGGCTTCAATTTTTGCGGCCAGTCGTCTTCGACAGCTCCCGCAGCCTAAATCGTATTTATTTAGTAATCTGATTACAACAAGGCTCGGTCTGTCATCCGAAATGTTACGGGGCCGCGTGTCTGTGCGGCTTAATGGAAACTCAATATTGGCCCTTCAACCCCGAGCGAGCGACGCTCCGCAACACTTGTCTCTTTTCCACCATCGAAACTCACATGTTTCCCGTCTTAATATGAACGCTCGGAACGCCGCTTTAAACTGGATCATGTGGACGATTTGGAGGGAACGCGGGAGGCACCAATCAGGCCCCAAAGCACAAACACACAAATGGTATTAATGTCTAACTTGTTGACTATCAAAAGTTAATTTAGTTAACCTTCCTATGGTGTTAGGGTCCCTGCGGACCCGTTTTGAGTTTTAGCATGCATAAAAGTACTTCATACATTTGTTTTTTGCGTTGAAACTTTTTGACTTTGTCAGGGACTTCCATTTAAACAAAATAAAATCAATTTTTTTTTATACTAAATTATAAAGTGCTCTGGTGAAAAAAGTGACTTTTGTGGTGTTCGGGTCATTTTGGACCCGGTTAAAATTTTCAATTCTAAAACGATAAAAAATGCCAAAAATGAAATCATAAACACACAATCAACCAACAGCCTCTTCCTCCAACCACTTGAGCTTCATTTAGGGGCTTTTCTCTTTGCCTTTTTGTGAGAACAAACAAAGGGAGACATATCT
>JASSRZ010005018.1:10033-34120 GCA_032164315.1 Malacoctenus gilli | reverse complement strand
TGTGTGTGTGTGTGTGTGTGTGTGTGTGTGTGTGTGTGTGTGTGTGTGTGTGTGTGTGTGTGTGTGTGCATGAGTGTGTGCATGAGTGTGTGCATGAGTGTGTGCATGAGTGTGTATGTGTATGGGAGGGGGTTGTTGGGGGGGGTGTAGGTGTGTTGTGGGTGAGTTGGGAGGACTTGGCGAGAAACCAATCAAACAGCACTTGTGACTTACTCTGGCTCTAACAATTTCCTTCATCCTTGACTGATGACGAGCGAGGGAGGGGGAGGAGGGGGGGGAGGGGCAGCGTGTTTGTACTGCTTTAACACCATCTGTTTTCGAATAATTCAACCAAGTAATTTCCAGCAGATTCATTTGCTCATCACCACAAAACATCTCATCACGCGGAAGTGACATGCTGATGGCATTTCTGTGGGAAAGCATGTGGAATATGTCCTTATCTCGATGGCAATGCCACCGTAAGTTATCAGTGGCTGATTTGCTTGTCTGATCTCCGTCCATAATTACATTTCATTAAAAAAAGAAAAAGTCAACCATTGTGTTTTGCAACTGCCCCTTCTTTTTGTTCGTCGTCCAGCTCCCGCCCGCTTCCAGTGTTAATGGTAGACACATGACTCCAAACAGCACTGACATTTTACTAGCTGGCGCTATGAATCCTGGCATTAAAAATGGAACATGAAGCGACACAACAACATGGTTACAGTATTTTTACATTATCAAACATTACCGGGTCTGAATCTGTATCTTACGGAATAAAATTAGGAGCCCGTTGTTTGCTTGAATCGCAGGGACGGTGTCACTCAAGGTGATGGATTGGGAGCGAGTAGATGGAGCCTAGCATTTGTTTTTCTGACATTTAGCACACCCACATGTGTTTGTCATGTGTGGGTGCTTGTTGACATGCTATCATCGAAGTTTGCCGGGGTAGCGGGACAGCAGAGACTGTAATAATGTCAGACAATGCAGGAAACCAGTCACAGATTGTTGTGCATCGGTAAGTTGTCTGAGCCCCTCGCGGGCGGCAACATTTTAACTGTTCGCCTTGGCAACCGCTTCAGCTGAGGCGAAAAGCCGACACGTCTCGGTCACATTGCATTGATATCATTGTTGAATTAACGAGGACTATTTTCAGTCGTAAAGGGCAGAAAATACTGGATAACTGCATGTGATTTTCAGGTGCAGTGATCTGCTCAGGATACGTTACGGTGGTGACAAACAGGAAGTGACTCACTGTGCACTCACACAAGGTGGAAACAGCCATAGTCTCCGTTTTATCCAAACTACAGTGTATTTGAGCATCCGTCTGAACCCTTTTAACGCTGTAATTGCGAATGTTGCCATCGAGGGAAGGTTGCGTAGTTGGTACAGTCTTACGGTTGAGCTTAGTCGCAATTAGCTCTGGTTAACAGTACGAAGGGTGCAGGATATACAATACATGCAACGCCATGTACTTTAGTATTTGTTTTATTATCTCAGGGCACATGGCTTCTCTGATCAACCATGAAGATCTGTGAACAGCAATATTTAACTGTATCTGTTGACTGTTCCACTGAGAGTCAGCGTGACTGACACATGTTTTTGGCGAGTTTTGTTTGAGCGATCATTCGCACGGCTGTGGTCTAACTATGCTCGATATCTTAAACACTGCTAATTTCTGTTTTATTTATTATTTGCTGACCTCCCAAAAAACCCCTCTCCTGCGGCCCACCTGTGGGTCCAGACCCAGTTTTGGGGTAATAGTGGCCTAGATTCTAAATATATACCTGCTACATAGAGAGAGGCCCACGACACACTACAAAATGTTTGTGATTGTAGAATAAAAGCCTTAAGCACAATGCAACAGTTACATTTCTTCACTTTGGCAGAGATGGAGAGTCAGACACGATCAGCGATATTAAGTATGATGACATTCCTGATTCCAATCTTCAGCTAATGAGCAATTTCTTTTGGCTTATACATTTTCCAGTGTTATCTATTTGTGGTGCAAACTGCCCTATTTGTTGTCATCAACTAAATGCTCAGCCGTAAAATGTCACGGTGCGTTTGAACCAAAATAACACCTTCGTATATAAAAAGAAATGATGTTGCTGCTATTTCAAAATGAGTGACATTATACGACGGGCCGAGACCTGCCTGGGACGCATCACAGCGTCGTCACAAAACTGCAGATGACTGACAGTACGTTTCAAAGCTCAATGTCTTACAGACACACGACTGGAAGTGATTAAAAATGACTGAAGGGATGATATTTGTAGATCCATAGAAAACAGTGGGGCCTCGCTCACCCCTCTGTCTGCTGATATCAGTGTGAGGTGTGCGAGTTGATTCCAACCACACACTGTTTGCCAATCAACTTAAGTGACAACATGTGCGAAACATAAACAGACTCTATTGTGTCTCTCCTGTACACGTTGTGAAACGGATTACTGAAAACTGTGATTAATGAATTCATGCTTTTTCAAGGCAGACAGACAGTTACTGTGTCGTACATACACACACACACACACACACACACACACACACACACACACACACACACACACACACACACACACACGCACAGAGTAAGGACCTGCTGGGTATGTCTTTGGGTCTGGACATGACCCTGTCACCAGTCTCCAGGAGATTAATTTTCCAGGCCTGTTTTCTCAGATAAAATGTGAGGAGGAATTAGAAACACGAGACATGGAGGGGGGGAGGCGAATCTGAAAACGATATACATTTCAAAGGGATTAAATAAATCAGCACATTTCTGTTCCTTCATTCGTCCTTTGTTTCAAGCCAATATTTTGTTAAGAGGAACTATGTATTAGCCCTGTCAGAATGTATGAAGTTGTTGCTAGAATATCCACCGCTCGACGTCGTCGATGGAAAATGAAGCTGGGGACTCCATGCAATGGTAATCAGGCTGGAAAAAAAAGCCCTCTGAGTAATTTATCCTCCAAAGTAATTTCAGTATTTATGGGATTCACCTTCAAAATGTAATGTGGCATGCAGGTAGAAAAAACATAGGAAATGAGAAATCCACCGAGGAGCAGGGAGAGGGAGCGGGAGAGGGAGGGCGAGCGGCGGGGAAGGGAGCGAAACCCAAAGTGGGAGTCATAAAGTAAGTCATCTCTGCAGTCTGCCATCCAGACAGGTCTCCTGTGACCTCCAGCACCAGTGCCCTGCGTCCTTCACATCTGACATCGTTGGGAGGACAAGCAGGAAATATGAGGCTGTCTGCGCCACCGCCATATTTGAATGCTCTTATTATGTCTCTGTCTGGATAAGAGCATCTGTTAAATGACTGAATAGTAAATTGTGTGCTGAGGACAGCAGACGAGCAGGGCAGATAAAGGAGCTTTGTCTTAGTTACATTTCAGCAGGTAGCAGCATGGCTTAGACTGCCAACAGGTTTTGCTACTGTGCAGGCCTAATGGTGGATGACTGAGGGGAGGAGAGGGAGTCACTGGGAGAGGAGATGCGATTTTCCACTTGTCCAAGCAGTTTTCTGTGAAATCACATGTGAGCCGTCTCCCCCAATGTATTGCCAAGTCTACATATTAAAACATGCATCACTCATCAAATGCCGTCTATTAGGAGAAGACGATTGCATGTCTTCGACAGTGAAGGTTGTGTTGACGCGCTGGTAAAAAAAATAAAGAAATAATGCCTCCTTAATTTGAGGCGTTCTCAGTTCAGAGTGATCCGAAAAATCACTTTGTCAGTGTGATTGAAAGATCGAGAGAAAATGATTCACGAGTTGAGCTTAAACTCTAAACTGACGCCACCTGTCAATTGAATAAACACCGCTGGCACTTAGATAATCCTCCTCATCAAATAGTGAGGGGAGAAATGTTCCAGATAGGAAAGAGATAATTTAACATTCAGAGAGGCTTTGCAGGTGTTTCTTGTTCAAAGTAGAATATGTTCATATTTGATGTTCAAACTCTTCGATACCTGTTCAAGTTTGAACATTTACAACAAACCACAGAATATTGTTAATTCCGGATGTCATTTTGCGAACTGTTCCCCACTGTTTTTACCTGCCTTTTTTTCAGAAACGAGTCCTAAATTAGCCTGACAATATCGAGCACATTCTGTTTTGCAGGATTTTGAACTGCCCAATGTGAAGTGTTTATGATGCGAGTCCATAACGGAGAACGATGACTTACCCACTGATGTCACAAACAATGCGACCGTGTTGACTTTTGAACCGATCGAAACACTCGAGTAAACAGTTGCAGGTTCAGAAGACAACCAAGCAAACAGACCCTGATGAAAGACTGCCTTACAGTATATTCTTCTACTGCCATTCCTGTACATCGAGTATTGTGAGGTCAGGGGTAGTTTGGGCAGGAGTCACAAAATCTCTTTGTGTGACACCTGAACCGATCTCAAACAAAACAAAACAAAAAAAGCACAATATTGTGGCCTGGAAAAGTTAAATGATCATGTTACTAGTCCAATTCACGAGTGCATGTCGACATCCAGCAGGTACTTCAAGAACTCAGAGGAAATACTCCTGCAAACAGCCGTCGGCAAGAAACACAACCTCGGATACTGATAAGCTGTTGTGGAAATTGCCGAATGTAATAAGTATGTATGATTGGTGTGCTACGTGTCTTTGTGAATACAGCCTGTGCTGATGAGAACACACACGAATAATTTTCATTTTAATATCTTCATGACAAAACATAAACTTTACATCAACTCATGATTAATAGGCGATAACATCTGCTGGCACGCGCTCCTTCGAGACTCTTTGAAAACCGTGGTGTACCTGCTGGATCTGTATACAGAAGTAAGCAAAACAAGTTTGGAGCGATGCAAAGTGGGTCAATGACCAGAGATCCAGTCACTGGGGCCAAATGCTGCATTCACAATGCAGCCCAGTCTATAGCTTGTTCAACACCAAGCTGCTCTTTCAGACTCGCCCCGCAAAACCAATAAAACTATTTCATGGCACTTAATCTTTTCACATCATGTCACGAATAATTTTCCGTCACGTATGATGAATATGAAAAAGAAACGTAAACATCCTTGCTTCATGTTGTCCTGCCAACAACGCCAGATCTGGTCTCTGCTTTTATCTCCATCTTGTACAATTTGTTTGAAATATAACGCGTTGATTAAGAATCGACGGCGAGACCTTTCAGATCAACATGCTGTATCTGAGCATTTTTCTATCCGTCTTGCCTGTCATCTTGTATGCTGAGGGAAATTAACCTCGGTTCAAATAATCCAATAGGTTTTCCTACATATCAGTCTCATTTACAGCAGCTTCAAATCATCTAGACACTCTTTAACTTTGTTGTGTTCGTGGTTAAAGTCGTTTCTAATTGCTTCGATGTCATGTGACCTCTTAGTTTTGAAGACAAGATAAGCGATATTGAGAGTATTGGCAAAGATATCTCTGAGCAGTTCTCGTTGGTAATAGACGTTGATAAAATCCTATGCGGTTCCATACCAGCTTACTGGCTGTATAGACACTGTTAGGTAAGAGGGAAAAAAGTGCCTCTTTTTTTTCCATTTTACTTCTGAGGATTGTGTGTCAGGACTTGAACGCCATCCAGAACAGTTTTCTTGCAGCTGATCAGAATTCTTGGCTTGCCTTTTCTCTCCCTTCAAATCTTCTATTTAAGGATTGCACCCCCTCCGAGCTATTGTACCAGTGCCACTGTGCTAATCAATCACAGACCGCACTGTGTGCGCCCATGTACGTGTGTGCGTCGTGCGCATGCTTGCACATTCTTAAAGGGGTGTTTAGCTAATGCTATTCGAATGATTATGAGTCCTTAAACATCAAGCCGATTGCCAAATTGCCCTTGACACAGAAATATGTTGTTAGCTAAGATAATGTGCTGCCCATTATTTTAGGCTATAGGACTCTGCCAGAATGCAGGATTATTCAGAGCTTGCAGGGCGGCGGCAGCTGCACACTTAGAGATACACAGAGCCGGGAACAGGGAGCATCTCTGCCATTATGTTGCCATTTATGGACACAGAAAAGAAAATTGTAGGTTATACCTACGGGCAGAAAGAAATCCTTTTGGTTTCCTACCATATAGTATTAAAACCGCAGCAGCTTCGTACTATAGAAAGCGCAGTGTTTTAGGGACACTCTCATTAGATAATTGCCATGAAACTGTGATACACTGGGGCTTTCGCAAACAACTTTTACTCAAAGTACAGTAACTACAGAGTCAAGTGGCACATTTTGGGACTGCTCCATTTCCATTTCTCTCAAAAAATCTTAGAAAACTGTCTATTTTTTCCTTCTGTCTTCAGCCTGGTGAGTATCAGATCAAACGCAGCGGGAGGGAAATGTGTTAAATATATGCTAATAAAAAAAGCTGATATTTTTGTTGCAATTAATTTGACAAAAATATAGAAGGGCTGTATTCAGTTCCAAATAATGATTGTCAGCTAAATGAATGTCGCCCCTCATTTGTATTTTTGCGGCTCATTTGTGTGAAGATGAATGACTGCTAATCAACCAAAGCATGGAGTCATATAAAAACAGTGTTTGCATTTCTTTGAATTTAATTGCAGACATTGTGTTTTCATTCATTTATGCTGCACTGTTTCAAAATGAAATCTGTTCACATGTTCTCTTAAGATTAGTTGAAGTGTTTGTTACTATTGTGAAGCAAACACATACAATAACTACAACACAGTTTTAACTTCATTTCTGCCACTTATTGTATTGTTTAAATGAAATAACTGGTCTGTGACGTTTTGTGATTGAGGTGAGGTAACAAGCAGTTCCTCTGTTGTCCACTGGGGGCACACTGTTTCTGAAAGCCACACCATGAAGAAGTATTTTGGAAAAGTATTTTATGAGCTAAAGGCAGCAGAAATTATGTGTGAGGTCCAATTGCGAGAAAATCTTTGGAGCAGCACTACATCAAAGTGCTCTTTTCTTTCTTTTATTTACAGAAAAAAAACTATTTGAAATTGTCTATGTTTATATCACATTACACAAATGTTTTTTGTCAAATTAAGCTATTATAGGTGTCAAAATGAGTTGAAACCTATAAATAAGTTGATTTTATAAAAGATTTGTGAACCATAGCTTGAATTCAGTTTAAATGTCATAATATTATGTTTTATATTCTATAGCTTCATTCTTGTCTTAGAAGCAAATTTATTTCCTTTTTTTCCAAATTAACAGTAAATAAACAAAAAAGAATAGTTTGCTTCACTTTGAAATTGTTCTCTTTTTTTCCCTGGCTTGCAGATTTTAATAATAGACGAAGTGGCATTGTGACAAGGATAGAATAATATTGTGCTCCAACTTGAAATTAATTAACTTGCGCTGTGTTATACACGATGTAGTTTAAGGTGTTGTTTTCAAAGTGGCGCTGGAAACGTACTGAACCTTGCAGAGGGACATTATCACGGACGGATGTCAAAAAGTGGGGGACTCTGGAAAAGCGGGCGGCAGCGGCGGTTGTAGCAATTAAATCAGTTTGTGTTTTGTGGAGAACTGTACAAATAGATGTCCAATAGATGACAATAAATAAATGGGAACACGGCAGTGGAGGCCCATTCTGCATCGGAGGCTCGCCATGAGTGGGGCTGTGTACAGGAGACAAACAGCACAGATGCATTGTACACCACCTGGCTGATGCCTTCCACAGATTACATCATTTAATCACTGACCCTTTGGTGTCTACGAGAGAGAACCAGAGAGGGGGGAGAGGGACACAAATAAATGCCTTTAAATGGATTTTCAATCCATGAGACGTCATACGAGGCAATAATTTTAGAACCCTTGTGAAGCAAAATGACCAAACGTGTTATCAGCCAAGACTAATCCTTTTTATATAAATCCCTACATTTTCCCATTTCGCCTCGTTACGAGCGGCCCCGTGCATCTGCTGGCTGCCGCTTCTCTCTCTGTGTTCCTCCCTAAAAAAACATCAAATGCCGTGGGTGGAGGGGAAGGGGGGGGGGGCTCCCATCCATCATGATCAATGTCTCCATGTGACAATCACATGATCTAAAAGCAGAACCCTCCCTCACCTTACCTGTGGTTCCCAATGAAGCAGAAAATAAGGCCACAAGACAGTTTGAACAGCGGCCCGGAACAACTAAGGCTGGGTTGGAAAGCCAAGCAGAACAATAAGCGTCACAAAGAGACACAGCGATGCAACTATTTTGGAACGACTCCTGCAGAGAGACAAGACACCCGCTGCACTGAAATGCAGCTCTGGTCAGATTTTAGTCTCCATGTATATAATCCCATTAAGGTTTTCACAAGTTTTATTAAATTTGAGTGAAACATGGCTGGAGAAGGAGGTTTGACAGACAAGACAAAAGTAAGATAAAGGCAAGAAGTGCCACAAAAATTAAGTCAAACAGTCACATAACTAAATCCCCTAATAGACTGAGAGTAAAATGCTTTGGCAGGGACTTTTGGTTGGCGGAGGTCTGGAGAGGATTATTTTTGCTGAGTGAAGTGACAGCTCGCTCGTGAGAATGTTTAGCTGGTTAAGCTACTTGCAGGAGGGATGATATGTGGCACAGTGTCTATGAAGAGGCATGACTGACCCCACCAATTATACCACACCGGTCTTTCTGGACCTGGCATTTCATTTTGGCAGACAGAAGCCTTGCATTAGATTATGTTGTTTTCTATTCAAATGTGCTACTTCTGCAGCCTGGAAATGATTTCAGACAAAGTGTCTTGATCAAATAATTTGTTTGTTTTGTTTTTTTCATTTATGAACGTGTCTTTTCTTAATTTGTAAAAACTGACTACAACTGACACACGTGTTGATGGTCGCTCTATCAATGACAACAGTTTCAAACACAGTCAATGGTCTAGTTCATGAATCAAAATGACATCTTAACTTCTATTGACACAACAGTTTCCTGCAAAGGACCTAGCACCAAATCAACCAAACTCCCTAATATATAACACGCATTACAATGCTGCTAACGCTACGGTTGTCCTGCTTCTTTTGTCGACTTTATTAACGCTCAGGCTATCGCATTAGATGAACAGCTTGCACGATTACTAATCACTATGAAATGTGATTAGTACCCCAAAAACTAATCAAAAAATAAAAATATTTCTTTTCCCACACAAATATTGGTTGCATTGGTTGCTTGTACATTTTACAAGGAAATGTGCTGCAGCTTTACTGACTCCTTCAACATTAGTTCCAAGCACATGCAAAAAATAGCATACTGTAAATTTCCAGCACATTTGCTTTATGGACACCACAGACGTGTTTAGAAATGCAGCATCTACAAATACTGTTGAAACACTGACTGGTCGACCCATAAAAATGACTTCAGTTCGGTAAATCCTTTTGTTTTGCTGTCAGACGTGAAACATAAGCTGATGATGAAGCCATCATATTTGCCGCCATGACCAACATCAGTCTTTGAGTGTGCACTGAAACATCTCCACTGTCCATATAGTGTTTATAATCCTCGGTGGGATTAGGATCCTATGGGAAGGTTACTGTACAATCCTGTGAAAGCCCATATGGCTGTGGGAGGCCAAATAGATTTAATCTTTAATCACACATTTCAGCTCATAATCTCATCATCAACTGGGCGTGGTGTCTGTTTTTTTCCCCCTTTCCAATGTAGCCTTTAGTCAAATGAGGCCACTGCAATCAGCCCTGACAGATTTGGAGCATGCTAAGAGCCCTGTTTGTCACAGGCTGTACCTGCCACTCATCTTGCAACAGGAAGAAAGAAAGTCGGAAGGGAAAAAAAAGGGCTATTTGAATATCTTTAGGTAACCTGAAAGAAGTAATTTTAGGCTCCCTGGGGTTTAAATGGCGTGCCTTGATTTTGTTAAAAAGCTCTGCAACCCGCACAAGAACTCTGTAGTCGTTCCATAGTTTCTACTAATTGCTATAATTGTCAGCTGAAACTTCATATAGTTTGTGATTGAAATGTCAACGATAGCTTTGCACTGCATGAAGGAGCTGCAGCGACACGTTGTCACAGACCACATATCTTTGCTGCATGTTCTTTAGGCAATAAAAGAAGGAAAAGCTGTTACGTCTATTGAACTCGTTCAGACAGCCGGACCTTTCTACAACAGGAAACCTACTTTTCTTTTGAAAGGTAGACTCCAAAAAGGCTTATATTTTGGCAGCAGTCTGCGCACCTTCTCACCATATCAAGGTTTAAATAAAGCTGAATTCAAATGTCTGTATTCATGTTACATCTGTGAGTACTTTTAATCTCGAGTGGGTCTGCCATCACTGGCAAACGCTCCCAAAACGTGACTTTCATTGCTGTGTTGATTGCTTCATTCAAACAGACGGGTTAACACAGCAGGTGATGCAAGGTGCTTAAAAAATAGCACGCTGCAGAAAAACAAACAAGCACGCATCTAATATTGGTCATATTCAGTTTAATGTGAGACCCTTTCTCTTTGAAGACTGCTTTTTCCCCTATGAAATGATTTGCTTAGGATGACAGGACCACTTGAGACAAAACATTTGGGTTTGTGCTGCGACATCATTCTCTAATCAAATCAAATCAAAAGCAAAGCAACCCACGGAATAGCAAAACGCATAGTTGTTGATTTTAATAAATGCTTGAAGGGGAGCTTGTGGGACGAATGGACATGCTTTGATGTTTATTGTGTATGTAAACATATGTCCTCCTTCAAATAGCAGCCGCAGCAGGATACAGGAAGTATGAAAGGCGAGGGAGCAGAGGGTGTAGTCATCTGTCTACTTCTCAGATTCCCTCCACATAATCACCTGCAACAGGATTAGTTCGGGGGCTCAGGGTCTGCCACTTGATTCTAAATATGTTTGCCAAAAGCCCCAGCTGGCCTTCCCTGTTATTTGGACCAGGTACTTCAATCCCCCTCCACCCCCAAGAGCAAGCCGTGTCTCCATCTTTCGCTGCATCTTTTCATCCGTCCGTCCGTCCGTCCGTCCACCCATCTCCTGTCATGACACTGTGCCTGTTCCGTGATGTTAGGCTACGCTAGAGCTGAACTTAAATGTCTCACTGCTTGATGCATAGCTTCTATTCTGGCCGACTGATGGACGGATGTTCTGCTTCGGCAGTCGCTGCAGCTTCTCTGGCTGCTCATGTCATGTTACTGAGGTCACTTGTCATGCATTATGCTTCCCACAGCATCATCATTTGCTTAATTGGAGGTTTCAAAAAATGCATTGCTGGATTTTGTCACAGCAATAGCGAGCAAACTGGTTGCAGGCCAGCTAAGAGCTGCAAACACAGCTCCAGGGTCCATGGAAGTTGCACATTTGACATATTTGGGGTGAAAAGTTAAACCTGAATTTACTGTAAAGACCATTCTGCATTGCAAGAAATAAATCGCTTTAAGATTCAGTATCTACAAATGTTTTCCTGCCTGAACCTTCTGATTATAATCCTATAATTTGAAGATACAATACCACATTTAAGCGACTGAGCCTTTTGGGGCGGTGGGAATAACACTTTCTGCAGGAAGATCAAATAATAGGGTTAGTAACCCTGACCGCAGCCTGACAAACGGTTTTAAAGCACATCCAGTGAAATTATGCACAACTAGCAAGTGTGTGCTGGCTTTTATTCAGCGTGACTCAATGGAATTTTTTTTCCACATAACATCTATAGAAATCGGATGACATATAGGCTTTGAATGAACTCCCAGTACGCCACCTAAGTCGTGAGTGCTGCTCACGCTGCTTATCATGTGTAGACAGTCTGAGAATGAGTTTTTCTAGAGCTTAAGAGGGGGAGAAGTGGGAAAATACACATCTGTACGACTCGCCGAGCCTGTCTCAGTGTTACGACCCACCAATACTTAAAAGAAGAATGTGTGGGTAGCAACAAAGGTGGAATTAAATGGAACGGTAGGTATGACAAGAAAACAGATAAAATGATAACCTCACATTTATTACTAAATTAAATGCTGTGAAAAGGGTGAAGATTAGAACTAAAAAAAAAAGCTCTTCAAAGAAAGCACGAGACCAACACGCTGAACCAGCAGCAGCCAGGACAGGAACTCAAAAGAACAACAGCACAACTGTCAACCAGTTCACTGTATGACAAAAGTTACCAAATACAGTACACTGCCCCCCCCCCCCCACACACACACAAACACACACTCTCTCAGCCAAATGGCCCTGCTCATGGACGTCCACCAGCATAGATGGACCTACAGTTAGTTGAGCCAGTGGCCACTTGGGCCGAAGTAGGCGGGGCAAAACCCAAAACACACAGCGTTCCCTGCAGCTAAAACACTCTGTTGTTGTGTGGCCGCTGTATGGAACCAGCACATTGCTGTTGTTATATCAGTGTTAACGGGAGGTTAATGCGCATTCAACTTGCTTCTTTTCATTTCGTCGCTTCTGTTTGAAAGCTTTGTGTGAGCCGTGGCTCAAATGTGTGTATTCACAGGTATAAATCATTCACAAAGGCACAAAGTATATTTGCAAATGTGGGTGTACTCAAGTAAAGCCCATACACCCACTTTGTGTGATGATTAAGTGTAAGTTTCTACAATGCATCAATACCATTAACTTTGGGATGAAAAATATGGCTTTGCTTCTCTTCAAGCGGCTGTGGCAGTCAAATTGTATAATCCCCACGCCTTGACCATTAAGGTAGGAACAGATCAGTGGGCTGAAAACCACATATTACAGGATATAGCAAGTGAACCACTCCAAAAAGGTCAATATTGCAGTGAACATGTTCAGTGTAACCTGCACACAAATGGCACAGGACACAAAAAAATATTTTAAATGTCAGAAAAAAAATTCTGTCAATTGTTTCTGTGTATGAGATTTCGAGGAACGATGACTGAATAATGGCAGATTTAAGATTTGAATAAGCTGCGTCAGTGCTGAAATCCGAGAGTCAAAGAGACATATGTACATCGATCTCGGGTCAAGCATAAAAGATTGAGAATCTAACACCTTGCAATCCTGATAATCTCTCAATGCTTATCAGCGCGGAAAGGCGAGGGGAAAGATGAGAGCGTCCTGCTGTTGCTTATCCCTTCCCAGCATGGCCACCGTGCTGATCAGAGGAGGAGGAGGACACAGGTGGAGACCTGGAACGGTGTCCTCATCAATGCTCGAACAGAAACGAAGCAGTTTGGGCCAGGCACCAGGAGCTGGCTTTGGCCAGGGTGGGAAATGCCAGCCAAATGCCTTTTTGCTCTCCTTGATTCCATGTTTCCCTCACAGAACAATATCAGGGGCCCTTTTGTGGGTGGTGAGAGAAGACTAATATTGAACAGGCAGGCCAGACAAATAAGAGCAAAGTGTACTTAGCCACCTGTGAACCAGCTGGAGAGGAGATGGTCATAAGATGGCACTGGGTCCTCAGAGATTCAGTCTGATGAACAAAATGAATGAAAACAGCAGAAGCCCTGGACCTGCTGTTGCACAGAAAATTATACAGGCCCTTTATCAGAATTCCTAATGAATGGTTCCACCACAGAGCGTCAAGGCATCGGCGGCTTGATGAACAGTGCGGGCTGTGTTGATTAGGATGTATCGCTAACAATAAATCTGACCATTGCATCTGTCACACGCAGATTGAATTAGGATATTTACAGTTTAAGTGACTAATAGTAGTGATAAACTAGTGGCTTGAATTTGTGTAAAGTTTCCTACTTATGACCATTCGTTCAAATTATCCCTCATTTTATGCACGTCTCGCAATGCGCAGAGAATGTGTCCGCCTAGACGGGCTGAATCGATAAGCTATCTGGGGCTGAAACGATTACTTGAAGAGCCTGAGTAGTGAAAAACAGTCAAATGCAGAACTGCTCCCTTGAGGCTTTGTTTCATTATGAAATTGTTCTACAATGGATAAGTGCAGGGCAATAACCACACCAAATAGTGATGCTATGCAATGACACAAAAGTACAGAAAAAAGAAAGAGAGTGTGTAACAAATGACCAACGACATGAAATGTCAGACCCCGTCCTAAATATTGGGTAGTATTTTAAAATTTAGCTTTATTTTTTAAAAGATTGCCGTCCACAATCCGACGCTTTCAAATGTTAATCCCAGCTGTGATGCTTTGTTACAGCCTTGATTTGAAATTGCTCTGGAGCTCTTGATGTACATTCATATCTTTGGGATATGCATTGTTCAAAATGACAAAAACTGTGGCGACGAAAGACAGTAACTATTGTAAATAGAGAATTCAACTTCATTAGCAGCTCTGCAGTAGAGGGAACTGCTGGCTGTGGTGAAGCTGTGCAGGCTGGGATGACGAGATACTAGATTAGACTGAGTGGTTCTGTTCAAACAGACAGAGTATAGAAATCCTAACAGGATTTACTGGGGAGACTTGGCCTGTCGTTTCACCATAGAGCAGCACGGCATGGATGCCGTGCATGAGAACAAGTAAACAGTGACTTTTCAACCAACCTTGTGAAACACAAGGAGAACACCATCCATCTATCCGATCGTCCATCCAGCCATCGACTTTCTATACTTGCTTTTTCCAGCATCGGATCCTCGGGGTCTGCAGCCAATCACTCGACACTGAATGAGAAGCTGGGTACACTCTGTACAGTTTACCCATCCATGGAGAACACCTCACCGCAGACATTGTGCTCAGCAAAGATGATATATAAAAGCAGGTGAATAAAGTTAAAATCTAATAATATTAATATCATTGCTTGTCAGAACAGTGAAGATGATTGTAACAATGCATCTCAAACACTTTCTCTAAGGGTAAAAGTGTATCAAAATTATGCACTAAAACGTATAATGTTCTCTAAAACTAGTGGGAATGTGCAGCAAGTTACTGCTGAGTGTGGAAAAGGCAAAAGATGACCCTCACTGATCCTCCGGGCAAGCTGATAGTCAGGAAACCACCATCAGCTATGCTTCCACCCACACACATGGCCTCATGTTACCATTCGAGAACAAGCCCGTAGTACAGGAAGGGATGGTTTGCAAGGCTTGAGCGTGCCAGTGAAGCAGAACCAGCAGGGGAGCTACAAGCAGAAGGCTTTTCATTCCTTCCACACTCAGTAGTAAAGCTGAGGGCTCTGGTGCTGCGAGAGATAAAGTGCATTTCCAGTGAACATTAGTTAAGGATGGACAATCTGCTCTTTTCTGTAGACTGAGCTCTTCAAAGCGAAGGTGCTAATCACTCTTGCCACTAAATCGGAGATGAAGAGGCATAAAATTAACCTATAAGTGGACTCCCCAGCTTGAGCCATTGGTGGAGAAATTCCAGCAACAACCGAGAAGCCATTTTTTTAACACCTCGGGAAGTATAGAAGCAAAGAGGGTCTGCAAAAACAACGTGAATTTGCTGTGGCAATAATAAAGACATGAAGACTCAATTTCACAGCTTTGATGAGAGCCACCTTTGATTGTGCGGTCACTGTTTCTGTGGTAAACAGTATAAGCTTGAACAACGAGAGGAATAAAATGAATCGGTCTAATTGGTTGAATACATTTCTGCAAATGTTCTGTCTTCTGCTCTCCAGGATGAGTGGCCAAGTCTATAGAGAGAAAGCAGGTGAAGATTGTATGATAAGGAATCAACCCATGTAATATGCAAATAGCATAACCTTGTGTGTCTATCGACGCTCAGCACTGGTGCTTGGATCATAAATCTAAGGGACAGTTTTCACAGAAGCAAAATGCATACCGCTCATCAGAAGGTGCATCAAATTTCTAATTACTGTGATGCCTGTGGATCGGCACTCCTATGACCGTCCACAGAGAGCACATATGCATTATTAACACTGTATGATAGGGGAGCCCCCCCAAGCCTCCCCCAAGCTGTCGCCCAGATAATCCAATCGATCCCTTTTTCATTTAAGAAGCTAGTAGGTGCAAATGCTCTATTACTTTAATAGCTTTTCTGTAGTCTTTCAATCACGGATGTATTCACAGTAATGTATTCACACTAGCTGACTGTATTCAATTATCTGATGTGCACTGACATCAGTCCACCCTGCGCTCAATGTTAGCGCTGATCAGTATTAATCTAATCAATTATAGAATCATTTGACAAGCCAAAGGCTACACAAATCTTATACTAAGTGAGCTCAGTAAAACATGTCGTGCATTGTAATGAGAGGACTTGATACCATCCCCTCAGCCAGAGCCGCCCGCATGGCGACCGGGCCAGATGATTTGAAATATTGAGCATTCAATAACAGAAATCCACCATGGCATCGTTGCTAATTATACATTTCTGGAACTACAGGGGCAGGCTCCCCCGAGAGCTGACTTTCCCCGGCCCAGATGCACATGCTCAGAAGCATCATATCCTTGGTAATATTGGCTGAGCTGTGATTGCATTCTGCCTGATATTCTGCAGTTCATTAACCTATAGTTAAAAAACTCCCCAGACAGTTGATCTAATAGAGAGGACACAGTGCTCTATCCCCTCTGCTCCAATAACTAAAGAGTAAAGATAATTAGGGCCCAGTTAACAAGAGGAGATGCAAATTCTTTTTTCCATGATATAGTTCAATTATAATTTGCTCCCTGTGGGCTTAATGTTCTTGGGAGTAGTCAGCATGTATACCCAAGGGTCATCCAAATATATTCCGTCCCCCTATATTGGTTGACATTTCCACAGCTAGACACAAGTAAGGCGTAATCCTCCGGTTATTGCATGTCAATAACCACAAATCAAGTGGAATCCTTCATTTAGCTCACACCTAGAGCAGCACCAGGGAAAGTTGGCCCTTCTAATAAGAGGGGAAAGTAAAAAGGAGTGTAACAATGCCAATGCATAATGGATTAGTCCAGGTTCGCAAGCTGCATATCAAGCAGGTCCTCTGGTACACACAGACCACCTGAGCTCCGTTACAACAGAGTTGTTAAGGTGTGAATAAGCCACGAGGTAACCGCCCACCCTGACACTCACTTTGACACACGATATAGATAAATGAAGCATGCTAATGAGCTTTCCAGAGGCTTCCCACCAACAGTAAAGGATAATCTGTTAGGACTCATCCCTGCTTGGATTAGTTTTATAATAAAAAAGAGAGAAGGTTGAAAATGTCAGAGCAGTGAATACACTTGACTGAATAAGAAGTCTTTTGAAATGAAATTGGAAAACAAACATATACTTTTTTAGCTGTTCTCTATTTCTGCTTTGAGGAAACGATCGTACGAATGACTTGAGCTTGACAAAACAGAAGTAATTTGTGCTAGAATTGCCATCTGAAAAAAAACCCTAAAAAGTGTTGCCGTTTCGTGGCTAAACCGGAAAAACTGATTACGTGGTGTCACCGCGTTGGTATTCTCTATGACTGGAGCCAAGATGTTCACATAAATACACAGATGTTGAATGGGTGGAGGATGTCAGAGTGAAAAGTTGCTGCAGCTGGTGCCAAGATACACAGTGTTTGGAAATAGACACAGGTACACATACCCGCCACAGCCACGAGGTACTGGCACATGTTGAAGTGGACTTGGCACTCAGCTTCGCGAACAGATGTTAATCCAGGACAGATAATTACATCAGTGAGTGAGCAGACATTTTTCCACTTAATTTCCGTCTTTTAAAAGTGTGACTACTCCCCAGAGGCGTGTGCTAGAGAGCTGTCCCTGGATCCAGTACCTGGGAGGAAGCCTGAAGCACCCCATCGAGAGTCCTGATCGCTGGGCTTCGGTGTGACCTCGTCCTCTGTGGGAGGCCTGTCAGTGTGTCAGTGTCACTTCCACAGATGTGTTGCAGTGTGTGCGAGAGAGAGAGCGGAGACGAAGTGAGAGAGAGAGAGGAGTTAAGTTGTCAGCACATTGCGTTGCCTCTCTGTTTTTTCGTAAACACCTTCAGAGTGCTGTTGCTAATTATGCACAACAGTGTTTTTTTCTTCAATTAAAAAAAAAAAAAACAAGAACCAACCTTCCTCCTGGCAATTTAGTTTCTAGCAAGTGTGTGATGTGTGGACTCTCTTTTTGAGGGGGGAAAAAAAAATTATTACATTATTAAATTGCTCTTGATTGCTTTGCCTGGTACCTTAGCTTTCTGTAAATTGAAAGTTATTCTGCAACCCTGCCTGCTTTTTCTTGTCGATAAAAAATTCTCATGTCGCAACATCCTGCAACTTTGAATCTTGTTATTTTTCTCTGGATAGCAATAAGACCTGAATTGTGATCACAAATAACTTCGGCATGCTCTACTTCAGCCTCAAATGATTCTTCATTATTGTCTATCTAGAAGCAGTAAGTAGGTTAGATAGGAACAGGACAATTCATCAGTGGCTCTTAGCTGTAATTTTGCAACCCAGATTTACCATGGCACAGAGTTGAGCTCCGGGACAATGGTGCCCTCCTGCCCAGGTTACAATAAATCTCACTTCAAATTAAGTTAGCATGTTATGCGACATTGCTTCACGAGCTGCGCTAGTAAACAATACAGTGCGACTGCGACTGATTGATTGGCGACAGCAGCTTTACTGCTTTCACAAGGGCCTCAAAAGGACACCGGGGGTTCTTAGAGCAGCTGTTTTCATCACTTAGCGCGTACAAATAAACGCGAGCACGGTGTCGCCTCAATAAAGTTGAGGGAGTACTCCTACAAAAGGGCAACTTCATTCATGTTGCGGCTGTGTACATGTGAGGTTGATTGTTCTGTGGGTCTGTGAGTGCACACCGGCGTTTGTGTCGAGGTAAGTGTTGAGGAAGGGCGCCCAGCTGCATTAGGGAAATTTACAGTCCATAAGACATTAGATAATTCATGGTGTGGAACCGTGCGATAAATAAAAGCACAAGCGTGGGTAAATAGTCTGCAGCAATGAGTGTCACTCTTGAAAAAGACCTTCCAAAGACCTTCTTGCCTTTGACAAAGCAAGTGGGCACCAATAACTCCTCCCTTCCCTGCTACCTGTCTGGAATACAAGTACCCACTTCTCACACTCTCCACTTAAGCTAGTCCTCCATGAAATATTATATCTTTGACTCAGTCACCACAGATAAGCTTCCAACCTTCCGTTGTGTGTCTGACTTTTCTCTTCGGTCTTTCCACTCTTGGTTTTATGTTATTTTGGGAAATCGACGTTTCCTTTTCACCGTGATCTCCCTCCATCTTCATTTCATTGACGGCTGCTTGGCGTTACTGTTTAAAATTGGGATTAAAACCAGTCCGAGAGGTGTAATTAAATGTAGGAGCCTGTATAGTGTGGGAAATGAAGTGTGCAGTATTGAGCAGCGTTGATATCCAAAAAGCCCCTTCCCATCGATCCTGGGGAGAACTTAGTTTAATGTCCTTGGGAAAGTGCGGCAGGTAATCTATTGAGTTATTAAACTGTGAAGGGCCTGGGAATGCTGAGGCAAATTGTTATTCCTTTGGGAATCTCTGTTTCACCAAACCAATTGCCACCACCAAACTCTCCTCAGACTAAACTCCTGCACTGGGTCTCAGGTATTAATAGATAAGCCGTCTCTTTTCTGCCTTCAGCTATTACAGTGCTTTAAACCATGGTGAGGAGGGAAAAGTGAATGTAACGGGAAACTGGCATCGCGTCCACAGGGAATTAATTTGCTATGTAGCGTTGACAGGAGGACATGACAAAGGGACATGCCATACACAGGAAACATGGTTAACACTTCCAATCATCTATGGTGTGAAAGAGGAAAATCACCAGGATAACATCTTGCGAATGTATAAAAAAAAAAGAGAGAGAGAGAGAGAGAGAGAGAGAGATCCTTGCTTGAGGGCCTGTCTTCCTGTCACAAAAAAACAAGTAGTAGCACATGGCGAGGCAGTTCACATACGATTCAAATTGTGCCATTTTTGACACGTCTCTTCTGATAGTGTTCAAGCCACTGAGCTCAAATGGAGGTGGCACTCAGCCGGGCAGTTCTCTGGCCTCAAATATGTGACAAATTCATTTTTATAAAAGGTGCAGGTGGCAGATGAGTCCCTGCAATTGAGTGTGAGCACATATCCCCTACGCTGTCTGGCAGGGCCTCATTGGGGATGCCAGTATGCTCCATACGTTTTTAATCACTTGTCAGGGAGCAGGGATGATAGTAGGCCACATCTGACACGTTTTACGGCGGCTTGATGCTGTCGATCTGCACCACAGTCAGGCAGCGGGGGAGCAAATGACCACTGAGAGAATGAGACGGGGTTCATTGATATGGGAGAAGGGGCGTGATGGGGTTGGGGTATGTACGGCAGATTGTACCTCGCCGTCTCAAGGGTCATGCTTGTGTTTTCCTCCATCTTCTCCCTGCGTCCCGGAAGAATCCTAAGCTCAGCAACAATATGGCTCAATTATAGGCTGCCGTTGTGCCGACAATTCTCCAGTGGCGTGTAAGGAGGAATTAAAAATGTGTAATATCTGAGGAATCGCACACACGGACGCACTGACCTGATACATGACATTCTGGATTCTCCTGTCTGGAACTTTTGTTCTGGAAGACTAGTCAAGGGAAAAAGCCGTGTTCGGTAAAATTGCTTACACTGTCTGGAGGGGCTGAGCCAGAGGACAAAAAGCCAGTTTGAACAATATTGCATTCACAGAACAGGATGTTATTTCTCCCTTTACAAATATTAGAGGAGCAGCGAAGAGCATGTGAAAACACAAATGTGAATACAAATACTCGAAGATGTCACGACATGAATGACACCTAACATGCAGGCTGTTCTCCTGGAAAAATAAACGCGGAAATAGCTCTGACATTTCAAACACAATTTCATCTTTTTATTGGAGGACCGAGTATCCTTTCACTTTTATAGTTCAGCCTGCTCTCTAGTAAACAAACACCCATTTGAGAAAAAACATCCACAAAGCCATGGCTTCACTCAACCTGGGTGTACATGGGTGCACCTTTTCGACAATATTCTAAACACATCTGCAGCCTGTTTCTTTTGTCGTGCGACACATGTACATTGGCCAACAATATCGGCACCATATCATGCAGATAAATGTCATTCGCTCCCAATGTTTGTCCCTTAACAAAGCATTGTGCCACCAGATAAGGACACAATGTAAATTAGGCCTGGGGCTCTACAGCAATATAAGGGAGCCTGTCATAGCCAAGAATTAAATGCAAATCATGCATTATCAACAAGCACAGTCGCTATCCAGGAGAGGGATGCTTTTGTGTGCGGCCTTCTGAGGGGGTGGGGTGGGGGAGCAGGCCTTTGACAGAAAACTGCACTCGTGATGGAAAGGGACTTGTCAATCGCATGAACAATACCCGTCTCTCACCCTGTAATTATGGGTTTCATTATACAATCATGCACCTCTCTCATGCTGTCACTACACCTCTCTCTATCTCCTTGTATGTATGCAGCCACAGGCAGACACAGCAGTCGCACTCTGCTGCAAACACACATGCAGTGGGGGCAAAGAAGGGAGCAGACGAGCTGCAAACAGGCAGAGGCGCCTAAATTTAGGTTGTTTTTTTGTTGTTGCAATCACGGTGTGAAAATGTACACGACAAACACAAAATTTGGCAAACCCTCAGACTTGGAGAAAAAAACAAAATTCTACTGAGGTTGGGTGATGTAAAGACACCCCGAGAAGGAAATGTTCACAGAGATTTTAATCACAGACTGTGTTTGGAGCTTGTGGAGACTTAAATCAGGTAAAACAAGAGTCCAATTTTTTTCTCATTTTTGTTAAAATTTCCCTACATATTTATGATTCACTGTTTGAAATTGGAGAAGCTCAGCAATGTCAGAGTGCTATAAAAATAGCTTGGATATAATTAAAAAAAGGGAGACCTAAAGACTATAGCTGGAGCTTTTCTGTACTTCAGCTTGAGCAATTACACCCCATTTGTTCTTACATGACCATTAAGCTATAAAAGCCTGCTTTGAATATGTGTGAGAGCTTCATGTGGAAAAACACTGAAAATTGGAGGGTTGGTCAGGCAAGCTCAAAAGCCGATATTGATGGATGCCGGTGAGGGCACAATTGCCGTGCGTGCATATGATTGCCGAGGTTTTAAAAAGAAACTTATTATGACTTGACACCCCACACAAATGCTCATTGTACTGGATGCTGGCCATGTAACATTTATCCTTTGACATTTGACAAAGGACCCCAACATTTTTCATAAACTCCCCCCGGATAATAATGGGAGCCTGTGGCATTCGGGGAGTCTACTCGGTCTTTCATTCACTGCTTTAGTCTCATATGCATGTGCTATAATGCTTTGGTGGAGGCCATTCACAGCTAATGAATGGATGTAATTGAGAGGCTGGAGTAATACACAATTGAAGTCTTTCACGGGTTTTATGGATCTGAAGCTAATTAATGAAAAATAGAAAGCGTATTGTCTCCCATCAAATCCAATCCTTAATTCACCAGGGTCCCAATCACCCCTTCACTGGAGCCTAACATTTTAATCATCCTACCTCTGGAGCGCAAGGCCAGTCCTCTCGTCGATTATTGCAATTCAATTTAGCATATTAATTATAGCCACTGCCAAAGGGTATGTTCTCTCTCTGTACTTGAGGTGAACCTGGTCCATGTTTGCCTCTTGGAGCATGTGTGCTTATCTCCGACCGCGTTTAGGACATGTATATATGTATTGCATTGTTACTGTGGGGAATTGTATGGTAATTTACCTCCCTGCAGCTCGGACTGTTGGTGTAAATGAGCGGACAACTCTACAGAGGAACTCATGCCGTTAATCCTTCTATAAAGACTAATAAAATCACTGATGCCTCTCAAGGGAGGTCACAGGGTTCAGAGAGCTCTTGGCGGTGTTGCCAACGGCCTTGAACTTTCAAAAAAAAAAAAAAAACCCTGTGTAAATGAAAAAATAAAAAAAACAGTACAGGAGGCAGTTTGTGGTCAGTGGTTTCTTTTTTTGGTTCTGGTGTTGTGTTCTCCATGTGGCTCAAAAGCTGGTGGCTGAATGAAAAAAAAAAAAAACTGGACTAAGTACTTGAGACAAGGAGGTCAAATAGACGGAAGACTACTCTCTTGGTTCACTGTATTGTAACAATGAAATAGGATTGTTTCCCATAAATATAGATTTTAAATCCGTCCTTGAAGAATGGAAAGATTATGCGCCTTTGTTCAAATATTAATGCCCACTTTGCAAAAGAGATGTATTCCTGTACACCAATCGCCTAAAACAAAAACTAGTACTTTCAAGTTTTATGAGTTAATACAATAATTTGTGCTGTTTTGGCCATTAAGAGGTTGATAGCCTGATTTGTATACACTGCACTTAGACTAAGACGCCTAAAGGCAAGTCTCGGCATCGCCATGCTGCAGAGTCTGCGTGATGTGAGGTTGTGATGAAGCGAGTCCCCTTGCTGTGGGTCTCTCCTTGCCCTGTGCAGAGGGCTGCCATCCCCCTCTTGACGTCTAGTTCTTGTCTCTGCCTGGCAGTCCCTGGGCTCCTGGCATTCCTAGCCAGACCCCTGTCAAATCCCGGAGAAGAGGCAGATGGGCCTGGCTTTTTATGTACTAATCAAGGAGGAATTTGCTCCCTCACAGACACGTCACCCCTGACCCATGTGTCTAGTCACATTCATTATTCATTCTCACAGAGGTGAGCTGCTGTAAAGGGTCGAGAGCAGAGTGGAGAATGAGCAGGCGGAGGTAAAGAGGATGCAGGGCGGGGTGATGAGTGCTTGTTGTGCGTACTGCTCCAGTTGCATGCTTCACACAGTACTCGAGTGCACTCGGTCCTTCATACAAGACGGGAAGCTGCATGTAACATCTGGATCAAAACACTGCGGTTGGTAATTCACTTCTCTTACCTTCCATCTTAAACTTCAAATCCTCCTCATGGCTCCTCATTTCTAATGGCAGCTAGGAGCGAACCATCTGCACAGTGTCATCAGCAAAATGACTGTCTGTGAGTTTTTAATTGAAACTTTTTATTGCCTAAACTTACATTCAAAACAATCCAGTGTTTACGAAAAAACAGCAAATGCCTTAAGATTTTTGAATACTTTTTTTTGTGTGTTTTTATCACTACTTCCTATTTTTCTGCTTTGCTCTATCCTCTCTGTCATCACAAATTGAGACAAAAGGAAGAATTTTGTCAGCTATTAGTAAACCAAAGAATAGTTTTAAAAATTTGCATCAATACAGAATGGATGTTTTAGGCCATTAGTAACAAATGTTAATGCCATCAAATGCTGTCAACATAACATTCGTTTTAAAAGTGTCCTTCAACTGTGCAA
>JASSRZ010004959.1:0-33283 GCA_032164315.1 Malacoctenus gilli | reverse complement strand
TATTATTCCAGGTTCATATGTGAAATAAAAAAATACCAGCAGTCCCCCCCCCCCCCCCCCCCAACGTCTCACAGCCTCGATAGATATCTTGTGTTGACTTTCAGGGCTCCTCCTCGCTGCCATTCTTCTAATGACACTCAGAAAATGGATGTTACAGGCTGGCTTTGAAATGCTTTTACTGCCGTTTTTTTCTTTTCCTGCTTTGTAGGCTTCAGGTAGCTTAATATCCAGATGGTCAGCGAGTTGCCGGGAGAACACAATTTTTCTGAGCTGTGAAGCTTTCAGATTTGTCATCAAACAGTGATTCCTTAAGCCTGAAGAGGTTTTTTCTCGCTAAAACTTGACGCGTGGACCCCGGGTTTTCATCGTATAGCCTAATGCAGATATTCAGTGTTTTAGCGCGGCTGATTTTATTTTGGACTGTTTTTTGGTGATGTAACTGTATCATCTCGGCGCCCGCTGTAGGAAAAAACACAATTTTACATTTTTCTGCACCTTCAGTGAGATGAGGCCACCTCCTCTGTCACTGATAGATAGCAGCACCGAGCCCGGCGCTCTCCTCTGTGTTTCACAGAATATGACCTGTCATCAAAGGCAGCCTACCTGAAAACAGGTTTTATGTATGAATTTTATAATGGCGTTGACACGCTGAGATTTATTTTGGGACACACATATAAAACAAGTACATCGAACGCATCAGAGATTGAAACTCGCACAAAAGGCGGCGAACACACTGTAGACGCCGCCGATAAAGCAATAAGTTGTCAAGACGAGTGATTTTTAATGAAACGTAAAGAAAAACAAACAAGAAAAATAACAGCAACACCCGACAAACACTCGGTTTCGTTGGATGTTGTATTCCCAGTTTCCCTCCTCTGAGTTCTGAGCATCAGCACGGCCAGCGCTGCACTGCTGCTGCCTGCTGACACATTTTAGTTGTCTTTTGTAATGCTGCATAACTGAACCGGGTATGACTCGATGTGACAAGCCTCTCAGGTTGCCGATGTCAATAACAGAGCGCTGCTCAGCCTCGCCACACCGGAGCGATCGGCAAACGTTGCGAGGGGGGGGGGGCACGACGCGGCTCGATTTTCGCCCGCTCGATCTCGGCTCATTTTTTCCAAACCACTTGTTCCGTCGAAGGGTCGCGGGCGGGCCCGAGCTGATCCCAGCTGTCGATGGGTGAAGGGTTTGCGTGGCCGTGGACAGGTCGCCGATGCGAGACAGACAACCACACAAGTGCACATATTCACTTCTATGGACAGTTTGATTGAGCTTATTTGCATGTTTTTGGACTGTCGGGAGGAACCAGAGTACCTGGAGGAAACTCTGTCACAGAGGGAGAACAAAACGTTGACACGACCAAACGACGTGCAAGAAAGTATCGTTTTTGCTGAATACTTTATGTTGGGACCCATATCATTGAACATTCCTGTGTCACTCGCAGGCCAGACAAAACCATTGAAACACATCCGTGTTTTACATTAAATCTGAAGTACTTTGGCTTGAGAACACTCTGTAATTGAAGCAGTAAATTTGAATATGCACTCTCTGCACTTGAGGTCATCAACTCACGAAGGTAAGGCTGTAATTACATGCCAATTATAGCTCAGCTAATCTGGATTAATGGACTTTATTTTTCTCTCAACTCTCCACCAAATTTTAATATTCTCTTCTCGCTTAAAACTGAACCATTGTTGAGGCGATTTCCTATTGTGACAACTGCTGGCGCTCTTCTTGAGCAACCTCACTGTTTTCCTTTGAGAGTTTGCCATTTTAATATGACCTTTGACCACAATGTTAATTGCTAATTTGATAATAATGGCTTTAATCAAAGGAAAGTCATGGATGAGTTTGGAGTAATATTTTCAGGGAGAAACAGGTATTGACCTTTCTTTCCCACTCGTCTCCCGTCTTCCTTTTGCAGCTCAGCGACTGTAATTCGGACCTTCCTGGTTGTTACTTTGTTTATACATACGAACATGTTTGGGTTCACGTGGAGGGTGACTTCATTATGCAGATGACGGTCTTGCACCGGGGTGCCTGATTTATCCGCGGATCTTACAGGAGAGGAAATGATTGCTTGCTGCTCTACATGGGAATTGGAAGTCAGAGGAATATTGGGGAAGGACGGGGAGCGAATTTGTAATCTGATGAAAGAATAAATAAATAAATGCAGGAAACACAAAACCAAACCAACGTAAACAACATGCTCATTTACATTTCAGCCAGACGGAAGACGATGCGATTTTTTTCAGTTCTCAGGTATTTTTAGGATAGGATTAAGATCTGGATTAGGGTTGTGTTTAGGATTAGGGGTTAGAGTTATGATTAGGGTTAGGATTAGAGTGAGGATTCGGGTTGGGGTTAGAATTAGGGTCTGAATCCTGGTTCGGATTAGGTTGGGGTGAGGGCAAGAGTTAGGATTCAGGCTAGGATTGGGGTTAGGGTTGGGATTAGGCTTGGGTGAGGTTGAGGGTTTGGATTAGAGTTAAGATTAGGGTTTGGGTTTGAGTTTGTGAACTGAAGTTCTCTTCAGCTGTGTGACTATCAAGGAAATTCCATCTTCTTTTCAAAATAAACTGATTTTTCCCAGTGTTGGAATCCCTCATTCGTCAAAGGGAACCAATCGGCATTCAATTTGTGCATTTTTTTTATGCATGAGATGAAAATGTGCATATTTTATCCTCACGCACACAGTTTTTACTTGATCCTTGCTAATTCTTTGGCGGGCTTCATACAAGGAGGAAAAAAAGGGTCATTCACGCAGCACTACTCCCTCTTTCTTATCGGCGCCTCTGCAGCGAAACAGTAGTGCAGAAAAGAGGCTTATTTTGTGAGCTGCACAGTACACGTCCCTGTCTGAAAGGTGATACTGTACTCGCAGGTAGCCGAACAGACAGCTGCCAGGGAAGGAAGGAGGCGGAGAAGGGAAGCAGGAGAAGGAGAGGACAGGGGATACAACAAGAAGAGTTGGGGGGGAGGAGGAGGCGGAGGAGGAGGAGGAGGAGGAGGAGGAGGAGGAGGAGGAGGAGGAGCCGAGGAACGGAGAGAGGAGGAAAAATAAACTTAGTCAACAGTCAGCAACATGTCAAACTGCTCGCACACAAGAAAGTGAGGAGACACGGAGCTACAGTAACACACCTCCCGCGTGTTATTTCTGTTGACACACACTGGAGGAAGATGCCCACTCCTCTGAGGAGACATATCTCAAACTGCATCCTTGTGGGGTGGGGGTGGGTGGGGGGTAAAAGCAATAAACAAAGTAATTTCTGAGTAAGCTCATGCATCAACACAAAGTTTAGCATCTGTTAAATATGTGTGTGTGTCTGTGTGTGTGTGTGGGTTAGTGTGCTGCGGTGCATATGCTTACACCTCTGAGATTATGCTAAGCAAGCTTATACAATCCACTTAGCATACAGGCTTTAATAAAGTATTAACATGCACAGTCACAGGCCAAATAAATCCTGGATAAGAAAAAAAAAAAACCACAGGGATGAAATTGCGACGACTATTTTAGCCAGACAAAGGGACGTTGATCAAAGAGGAACCAAAAACAGCAACACAGTTTCACTTTCTGTGTCTTTAATTCCTCCCAGCGCAAATAAAAACAACTGGTGCTCGACTCTGAGCGGAGCAATCGGGTTTTTCGGCTGGCGCTCACCCTTCAAACTTGAGAAAATTTGAGAATTATAATGCGAGACAATGAGCGGCTCCTTCAGTATAAATAGCAGGACCTATTTTCATTCCTTGGAGCGTCTCATCAAAATGCAACGAGGGGGTCTATGATGTGTGTCGTCTTCATCTGTGCCTCAAATCACGCTCTCAGAGAAATGTCAATCATTAAAGTCATCTTTAAAACACATGTAGAAATGAGCCTCCCATTAACTTCCCGTCAGCGCGGATCAGCTTTCATCAGCCGGCTCCGGAATCTGCCTGCCCGCTCCGTCGTGTTCCTGCTTCCTGCCGCAGGACCGTCGACTCTCTGCGAGGTGCTAACTTTTCATCAATGGCGTGTCGTTCATCACACTCCTATTATCAAACTGCCTGGATAACGCGCTCTCCACATGTTTACAGTGGATAACAATTAAAGGAACTAAAAGAGGTTGAAATTGTCTCCATTCTCAAAGCTGATTGTTGAGCCTCGATATTCTTAGTGACAGCTGATGTATCTGCAGAACATTTTGGTCTCACGGTTGTAATGTGCTAACAGCGGCTTTTGGTTTCTCACTGTAAACAACAGTTTCTCAGGCTGATGGAACACCTGCCACTAACACAGTCAGCTGCAAATAGCTCATTATGCTTACGTTGGTTGTCGGAGTTGCGTGTCGTGTGGTGTGGATTCACTGCAAGAGACGCTTCGGTGTTTTTGGAAGAAAGCGACAGATCACGATGCGTCGTGATCCAACGTTCACGCCGATATTCGCCTACTGGCCAAGACGCGTTAATTCAGCCTCGATGTTCATCCTTTACAAATCCAGAAACTTCCGCCTTCCGCTTACTCCCGTGCAAAAAGATGCACCATAGCATGCGACTATTACTGTTAACTCGATTCGAACCTCTGGGCTGACAACTCGCCACTGAGTTCCTGCAGTGCTCCCGTGGCGATTGGCCACCCGGTGGCTCCTTCGTGTCAAACGCACAGAGAGACATGAAGACAGCTTATATATCTTTATTTCAAGCAACCCAGACCTTGAAAAGCCGTTCTGTATGCCAGCACTTTTTCTTGATAAACTCCTATCTGACTCTGGCTGTTCGGTGGAGGTGTGTTGTCAACGATCAATTTGCCGTGTTCGGGTCGAGGAAGCAGATAGCAGATGTATTGCGAGCTCGTGTGCATTGACCGGAGGGCTTCCCGTTACCAGTAACCTAATGATGGCCGCTGTTGCTACATGCTGGATTATTGGCCACGGGGGAAATGCAGGTCACATGCTATTTAACCCGACTCGTGAAAGTTTATATGTACTGTACACGCATGTTAACAACGATACTCAGGGCACGCGTCGCGACTTGTCAGTCGTTGGAGTGTAGCTGTTGTTGTTTTGGTGCCCTGCAACATTAATTGAAACACGGCGGCTAACTCTGTTTGGTCTGAAACGATCAATAAAAAAGCCAGACACAACAACCCATAAATCAATTAGAGGATGTGAAAGTTTATTTAATATCAGCCAACCTTCCCCCTCTGCTCTCCGCTTCTCTCGGCGCCGTATAGCTCGTTCTCTGTATGCGGTGTGCAAACGAGATTGATTAAACCTCCCGTCCTGACTGAAACCCATCTGTTGGGCCAATCGGGGCCTTTCCTTATGCATGACCTGGCGGGTGTCCCCGAGCTGTCTTGTAATCCGACAGCTTCTAGTGAAGAACACACTTCCTGCCGAGCGCCGCCCGTCTGCACCCGCCGCCGCCGCCGCCACCGTCCGGACGGACGGGGGCTTCCAGAGTCGTGCGAGCAGGGATTAGCTGGAGTCATGCACAGATCTGAAGCAGAGTGGACTCCTGGTTTCGTGTTTAATAGCTGCTGCACTCCCTCGTCTCCCTCCTCCCCGTCTCCCCCCCCATACACATATGTGCGCAGCTTCTCCCTGGGGGGGAGGTGCACTGAATATGAGCAACACTGAGTGGAAAAGAGTGTTAAGTGTGGTTAAAAGGGATAAAGAGGATAGGAAACAGGAGAAGAAATCACTTTCTGCAGTGTGGACAGCGTCCTCCACAGCGGTGCTGCAGTGTAAAGTAATATTTTAATGAGCGACGGTTTGTAAATGGTCACTGAAGCTCCCACTGAGCCAATTCAGCTCTCAGGTCGAAGGAGAGAAACTACAAAGAAAAGCTGTCACTCAGAGAGCTTTTTAGTGCTCGGAGAGCATCCTGTTTGACTAAGAAACTCCTCTCGCAGTTTCTTAGATGACATGTTTCCGTTTCGCGCACTCCAGCGTCGACTCTTGATGTCTCCTATAAGGGGCTGCGGCCTGGCGTAGCCGTTTGCTGCGGAGGTTTGCGTGTGGTGTTGGTTTTTAAGGAGTGTTTTCCATCTCGGATGTGTAACGAGAGCTTGGGAGGAAAAAAAGAAAGAAAACAATCACTCAGAAAAGATTTGAAACCCATAAACTGATGTTTGCATTACGTATGCATGTGCCAGTTAAAGCTGAGGGGCATAATTCATTCGAACAGCTCCGCCAGGTTTTCCTGGAAATTTTTAAGGCTGTCTGACACGCCGGTGATCACAAAGACATATTTTATGAAACAGTACTTTTCAGTCCTGGGAGGGAAGAACTCCAGCTCGCATTCTTCACATTTCTGGGTCAGATAGCATCCATAAATCTTTCTTATTGAAAATGTCACTTCTGCCCCACCCGGCCCGCTCCCTCATTGAAGGAAGAAAACCCAAAATAAAAAAACAGGCAAGAAATAAACAAAATCCAAAGCAGGAATATTATAGAAGATTGTCTAGACACATGTTGTGGAGAGGCTCCTCGTCCTTGATCTGCAGATTAATTTTTCATTTACGGAATAAAGTACAAAGCTGCGGAAAAAGCCTTCAAAGAGTCTCGGTGAAACTGATAACACAGCACATATCAACATTCACCTGACGTTAGGTAGAATGCCATTATAATATGTGCTGCGCTATCGTTTCGGGCCAAACGCTATGAAAGCACTTTTCAACCTTGGGGCCTTGAGCTCGCCTCGCAGGCTGGCAACTACACTGCCAATTATTTCACCACAATGTCAAGGTTGCATACTTTTCACATTTCCAGCCCCTCCCCCTTTGTGATGCCACCAGAGGTGAATGGCGCTGTGTTTAATTTTCATCTCTTTAATGTCTGGCTTTGGAACTTTTTTTGTTTCAGCCCTGATTGGCACGTGAGGGGCTAAAAGTAAGCGTCTTCCCGCAAAGTGGTGTCAAACCCTGTCCGAGCTGTAGGATTAGACTGCGACAGTGATCAGCGAGCAGGCAGGGGCTAATTAAGTGTTGCTTATGCCTCCGAATACAGTTTCGTATATCAGTAATCCGGTATGACCTCGGCCACTGGAGACCAGGGATTGTTGGCTGAAGCAGAGAACGCTCGCTTACATATATAGCATGATGTAATAGATTTCACTTTGTCCATTAACAGATCATTTGACACTGTAATTAAAAACAGCTCGCAGTGATGAATTAATCAATTCCCCCGAGTGGGTTTGTAAGATAAGCTGAGAGCAGTTTCATCTCACACGAGGGGGGATGAAGGTATGCGCTGTATCCAGATACTTTGGGGGGGGGGAGAAGTGACAGGAACTGTGATTCAGCAGCAGCCCAACAAAAAGGGTGTGGCAAAGACAGACAGACAGACAGACTTCAGACTGCTGCTTCAGTGATAATCTTTTGACTTTATCAGCTCGTCTTCATTCTTTTTCTGTATTCATCTTATTAGGTCAAGTTTTTGTCCCGTCTCGTTTTTTCTCTGTGAACAGAAAAATTCAGAGTTGTAGATTTAGATGAAAATGGATTAAATTTGGATGGTACAGGAAACAGATGGTGACATTTTGGTGGTGTTCTTGTCACCCTAACTGGGTCTAACTGGGGGGGAAGCAGGGGGGGTTCAGCCTGCATTGTTAGTAGTAGCCAATCAGAAAGGTTCTTGCTGCTACGTGCTGGTCCAGTAGTTCTGAAGCTGTTGCCACATGATGTGTGAAATTGTGTAAAATGTGTAACCAAGGTGACCAGGGAGATTTGCTCCATCGCTACTGTGTGGCATGGTGGAGGTCTGCCCTCTACCGAGTGCCCTTCTAGCCCGTTTTTTATTTCGCCACAGGCTATTCAACGTTTTATTCAGTTTTACTTAATAAGCCCTTAAATTTTTTTGTTTTCTGAGTCACTGATTTGCTTTTGTTTAAGTGTTTCTCTCTGTGTAATGTATTAATTTCAATGACTTTACTACTCTCTAATGACTTGTTTCCTTTAGCTGGTGGTGCTTTTGTTTGTAGACTTATTTACATAAAATCACGGGGCGTTTTTTATTCATATGTATTTATGTAGATCTGTGTGTTTGAGGAGGATTTTTATGTTCATCCCTGTTTGTAAGTACCAGTTGTAACCTTCTGGACTTTTTAACACTTTGAACTACATTTTACTGTCTAGAATTTGTTACGTAATACACTACACAGCTGCTATTTAACTATATATTATAAAGTTGCTACGCTTTTATTTAATCTTTTTATGGTTGCACCTTTACACACTCACATGTATACAGAAGTAGTTTTTTTTATTTACTTAGTTATCATTTAATTTACAATGTCAGAAACGATTCTCAAGCAAAAAAGCCCTTAAAAAAATATATCTTTTTGGAATCTTAATGCAAAAATACAGAGACTGAAACTTCAAAGGGAGAATTCACGACAGAACAAGTGGGCCATTGGAGTAACCACCTCGGCCACCACCAGCAACATCTTATACCTCGCGCTGCTAATAAGCCCACCATATGGAGGACCCCGAGGCTGTTGCCGCTCGCCCGCACCACTGCCGTGATAACACACACTGACACGCTCTGAGAGGAGCGCCGTATGGCTGAAAGGGTGGCATGTGAGCTGCAGGTCACCTGTGAAGGAAGCTCGGCCGAGACGCGAGCTCACATCTGTCCGCGGAGGTTCTGCACAGCAGCCGTACCGAGGGAACGAGTACTCAAGAACGGATTTTTAAAGATTTAGACCACATAAATGCTGTATTCTTATTTGGGAGTTTCATCAACTACATCAGCTTTCACACTGAACATGCACCGAACTGAAAAGTTTTCAGGCTTTGGTGCTTAAAGCAACATAAGCTGAAATATTCAAATTTTCCATGTTCATGCATTTTGCTTTTATAAGTTGTTTAACTGAATCTATGGGACTCGTGTGCAAAAGTATTGGCTCTGGTGCTTGGAGCAACTAAAGTATGAATAAAATCGGAAATTTTTATGTTAGTTTGAGTTGAAACAGTTGGTGAAGACACAGGAAAGCTGTTGGTGGTTGAAGTGCTGCTGGATTGCCTTCTTTCTGCCCTCACCAGGCCACAGAAAGACTCGAGCCATTTTGTGGTTTCCGAAACTCGTCCGTTCCTTTTGACCTGAGATGCAAACTCATAACAGTCTGTTGACTTTTTGCAGACTTTCTGCTAATGCAGTGATATAAAGTAAGTAAGTATGAAGTAATGTGTGTTTTTTCAACAGACATACTTGGACAAGAGTCAGATTGAGCGATCGATTGATAAATTGATTTTTATAATGCAAATTGTTGCCACAAAAATTTGAAATACGCACAGTTGGAGTCAATATTTTCAGTAAATTATGCAGTGCAACCTCCACATTTTCAGAGCGTGTACTACTGAATCTGCAAAAAAAACCCCATGGTTTTGAAAAATATTATATTTTAGTTTTTATTACAAGTACCAAAAAAATTGCTGTTGTTCATTTCATATTAAAAGGTTGATGTGTGTGCATCAGATAAGCTTATTTGACATGAGATGAACCCTGGATAGAGCTGTATTATGGTTCCACGCATCCACCCCAAGCTCCTCCTAAGATGCCGTCCCCAGAACACAACGTTCTTAAAAAGATTTTAACAGATATTTGGAGATTTAGACTCAAAGGAAGACAGTATTTCAGGTATCTGACTGCCTTTATTCAGCCAGCCATTGCTTCATGTAATGTGGTTTATGGATTCCATTGTTATCTGTATTTGTGTTCAGCGTTGTTGCTCAGAAGTCATTGGAGACGCAGCACCGTCACTCAAGTGACTATAGGTGAAGAAAAGTGAGGAGTAAACTCTATTCCCACCCTCAATTGTCTGTGCACTCACTGAAAATGTGGCCTCATTTATACTTTAAATTAGCTTGCATAAATAGGCTGAAGTGTGCCCGGAAAACACAAACACAAGACTCCCCGCTGGAAAGGCACAAAGGAGCAGCACAGAACAAAATCTTTTGAAGGGACTCTAAAAGGGAATTAAGCAGGCCTGTCAAAAAATTAAACTGGCGCTAGTTTGAAAAGGGATTCTTTTAGCTCCTCTCCTCTGCCTCGCTCTTCCTTCTCCCAGAATACATGGGGCTCTGCCAAGACACTGCAGTCCACACTGCAGATCTCTCTGCCATGGAGGAAAACCTCACACAGAGTCTGGTAATACTGCCCATTGTCTCGCGAAAACAAAACTTGGAGCATTGTTTCATTTCCTTTTTAATCCGGAGCCTGAGTCATGCAAATCATCGTATCATCGCCAATAGGTTGTTCAAGGTCACGACGAATCAAGCGGATTGTTCGGTTTCAGTTTGAATAAGTGTTGCTTTTTGACGTGACATCACAACAGTTTTGGTTCTCTCGATTCCTGTTTTCTTTGGGGCTGAATTATTTATGGTCACCGATGAGCCAATCAAGTATGTTTACAGAAGAATTCAAATTACAAACACAACTTGAACAGCCATAAAGACAACACATAAACTCCACCATGAGAGACCAAAACCAGCAGTTGATCCTGGAGTCCTTTCGTTAGGTGACGCACCGACCATGACTCCATTGTACCACCCCAACAAAAAATCGACGACTCAATATTCCCAGGTTCAGTGAAGATATCACACTCATCACCTTCCCCCAGTCTCTTTTACAATGATAACATTACAACATAAATTTTTGATTGTCTACAATGATCCTCAGCATTATTTAACCTTTACAAAAGAACAGAGCGACTGTCAGAGGAAGCTGAGGTGTCTTTTAGTTAATTTAATTGAGTTTTTTGCTGGAAAGGCTAAATTCTCTCTTTAAAGTCATTTATCTTTAGGAACGATTTATCAGAGTGTTTGAACTTTAAGTTGCAAAGCGTTTTGACGTTTTTCTCCTTTGCGTTGAAAATCTTGGTAAAACATTAATCAATGTTTGACACAGCACATAAAAATGTAGCTTTAACCAAACCAGTGAGATTTCAAACAATTCGAACATCAGCAAGTGCGAAACTCTTGAATAATTCTCGTGTGCAATTGATGAGTTCATCAAAGTGAAGTGTTGAAATTTAATGAGAAATCTCTTCTTCTGTTGTGGAAATGGCTGGAAAGCTTCTTCTTAGTTATATGTAAATTATTTTACGTGCACAGTTTTCCTATCTACAATCTGATCCGACATTTTTTTGAAACTTTCCCTCCTTCTGGCTGAGCAATGCGTCCTCAAGCAATTAACGTGTCAGGTTTGTTTGCCAGTGTGCTGCAGTGTTTTATCTAATTTTGGAGCAGTGTTTTCTACGACACTTAGCAGCAGGGCTTCTGGTGCTTCGATGTGATGGGAACGGAAAAGACGATTCGATTTCTCGCTGTTACAAAGGTGTAAAGCAGCGCTGTGAATTCAAAAACAGACCCAAATAAAAAGAATGCATCCGTAACTGGGTGCAGGCAAAACTCGCTGTGGAATCAACCGAAATGTTTCCCTGTTTGTCGTTATTTGTCTCTTATTATATTTTCTAACTAAACATAATTGGCATTATTCATTCGCCTTCGCTGAACCGTTCACTGCACATATAATTTGAGCGAAATGAAAAATGACAATCTTCGGCGAAGTTAAAAACCAGAAATATACAAAGCAGCGCGTCACCAATGTTTGGCTCTGGCTGTCAGGAGGACACAGTGGCGGAGGTTCCTACGGAGTAAAACTAAAGTTCCAAATTGCTCTGAGAATTAACTTGTCCAAACATGTCAGAGGACTCAGTTAGACATCCAATTATGGCTCCTGCTCTCCCAGGGCTATTGGCTGGAACAACTTTTATTAACTACCCTCTTATGAAAAATGAATCCAAACATTCTGCAAATCCTCACCAGATTGGCGAGGGGTGGTGGGGGTGGTAGGGGGGTCGGGGTGTACGCCTAATCCCGTTCGAAAGGTTTGTTCCTTCAGCCTGTGTGAAACCCTCACCAGCAGCTTAAAAAGGAGGAGAGAACTAGATAAGTGGCAGCTACATGAAAACATGCAGTCGACGATGTCTTGGTGCGTTTCAGTCGAGTTGTCACGAGTGTCAGTGAAAGCCTCTCATTGTGCATTATGGTACATAAAATATCCATCCAAACTGAAGGCGCCCCCCCTCTGGTTTCTTCCTCTTGCCAGACTGTGATTAGATCAGTTTAGCACAGTGGCTTTGTGCCCAAATGCCACCAGAGATCCTTCTGTTTTTTTGTTATTTGCCTGCTCGCCCTTGTTGTTTTTCTGTCTGCATTTTGTCATCTGGTGTTTAGTTCTCCATGGATGACGTGCACGCATGGACTGTGTTTTCACCGTGCCCAGATTAGGCGGACTTGTTCCTTCTCATGCTGTGTGACTCGGGCTTCTCTTTATGCTTGCTTTTTCCCCGTTCCCACGCGTTGTGCTGCGCGTTTATTATTTATGAATGCATGCAAAGCTTCTTCTGCTGAAGCAAATAGAATGGGAACCCTGCATTGCTCCAGTGTAAATAATGCATTTGGCACAAACCTACAGTCCTTCAAAGGTATTGCTGGACTTCTAGGTAGCGCATCGCAGTGTTGCTCGGGAGCGCCGCAAACAATGGCACAAGGCCCAAAAAGCTGCCCTCTGGAGTCTCTGGCACCTACTCTGCTGTCCTAAAGGGGGGCTAATGAGGTGCACTACACTAGTTCCAAGATATTCTTTTGACCCCACACTTATTATGATGCAGAACAGAGTCCGGCAGCAGCAGCAGCAGCAGCGGCGGCGGCAGCAGCAGCATGGGGACTCATTATTCAAGCAGTACATTGACGAGGAAGGGTGGCTTGTTTTCCTAGAAAGCTCTGCGCTGCCACTGTGTTTCCACCAACATGACAATTTAGATAAATCTTTGCTCTGAGAACAACAAAAAAACCAAAAACAAACAAACTTTCTATTCTCAACAGAGCGACACCGCGCTGCTTTACACGCGACCCCAAAAACCTGTTCGCTCGTAATGAATTCCAGAGTCATCGCCCCTGGTCGCCATTTATGCAGATCCGTCCACACTCCCATCCCGTCTGTCAGGATCCCACTTTATTAGAATCATATTCTCTTTTACAGCTCATCTCTCGATTTGAAAACTGACCTATTTAGGAGTCGGCGCGGCACCGAGACTGCCGGAGTGCACTGGGTAGCTCGCTAAATAAAAAAAGATGACATCATGAAACTGTCACGTCTCTGAGAGATACACTCCAGTCACTTCAATGCTGGAGCTGAATGTAGGTCAGAGAAAAAAAAAGAAGTTCGGTTCCAGCAGGTTTGAACAACATCGAGACGCATTGGGGGAGATTCTGTTTCGGGGGGGAAGTCGGGAAAGCAGATGATAATCATGCGTGTAGCCACCCGTCAATCTTTTATACACACTTCATCAAGGCTGTTGTGGTGGGAGGCAATCCCAGAATGCAACGGGGGAAGGCTGGTTTTGTTACCTGACTGACAGAAAGACCAGAAATGCTCTACAATCAACGAAATGCGTGTTGAACAGCCTGAACAATAAGTTGAAACCTGCAGCAGCTCATCTGATGTGAAAAGGTGATTTCCTGCTGCAAACAATTCCACATGTAAAGGTAATCAACAATCAACAGGAAAGCCGTGAAGTGGGATTCTATTTTGAGAAAAAGCATCAAAGTGTGATCGTGCTGCTCCAGTTTGATGGTGGCATTGTATATAGATGCCATGATACACAAACAAACAGAGGCACAATTAGGAAGAGGAGGAATCAGGCGAGTGTTATTGGTGAAATACATCATCTGGGACTCAGTTTGCGTGACAACAGAGAACCGCGCTTCTCGCCTTTTGATGTGTCCGGATACCGTATCCGTGTGTTACCCTGTTTCTATCTGCAACGGGAGCCTCGTCATTAGGCCAATTTTCCATTCAATACAGCGACGACACATCAGTGCTGCACATTATGTGCCATGACAGCAACATGCACATGATGCACATCGCTAAAGACAGACTTAACTCCGAGTTAAACGTTTGCATACTAATGTCCTCGACATGCTCGTACGTTTGGCCAATCAGGAGCCGCCGTAGTGCCCTGCGTGCCTGCTGCCTGTGCAGATGAAGGCCCGAGACACCAAACACTGCTGAGAGATTTTCGTGGGTGTCGGTATTGGGGAAGGAACAGAGGAAATGTGGTTGCAAATGTGAGAGGGAGCCAAGTGAAATGCAAATCTAAAGCAGAATCGTGTGGTTTTTTTTCATCATTCACGATGGTCATACTGACATTGCACTGCTGAACATTATGCTTTCCTGATATTTAATGTGGAGAAGTTTCCTCCAAAATGTCCTCTCGTATTTTGACATTATTTTTCAAAGATCGTAGGGCTGAAAAAAAAAACCCCGACTCTGGATTACAAGTGTGAAAGTACGAGTAAAATGTGTATTGATTTTGCAATATAATCCGCGCATTAATGCTGCATGAGGAACACATCATGGTTGGTGCAAATTTACTAATCTTGACGTCGGGGTTAAAAAGGGCCGCGGGGCGCAATCAGTGCTGCTCTGAGCTATTTGTGCTAAAATCCATTTTTGGGGTGGAAAGATGTAATGTGTTGGAAATGTTTTCCTCTTCGCTCGCCTGTGAGAAAACGGTCGAGGAGCCGCAGAAGCTCCTCGCACAGAGGCCGCTGGTCGGCTGTTTATTGCCGTCATTACTCATTTCGCTCCGGCTTCATTTCTTGGTAGTTCTTATCTGCTCAGTCAGTCGTTGGAGCTTAATTGTATGAGTATGAGGACCCGAATGAATACTGTTTATTCTGGAGTGACTTATATTGCTTTAAAGCAGCAGAATAATTTTCTGCTTCGGCAGACACATTGTTGGATGAAATGTGGAAATAAAGCTTGAAGATCCACTTAGCATTACTTTGATCTTATTACAGCTTATGGCTGGCTCACACATTCAGTTTATGTCAAAATACTTTTCACGCTTTTGAATATTCATTTAAGTAGGTAGTACACACAGCGTGCGCGCACGCCCCAAAAAAAGAGAAAAAAAGCAATTTGTCTGTGAGTCAGTATCAGATGTGACAACAGTGCAGCTGTGAGAAAGAAACGAAGGGGGGGAGAAAAAAAGACACGATAAAATTCATCAAACTCGTCCTTACTGCTTAAAATGCAAATTACTCAAACTGATCAAGAAGATCATAAATTCTGCGCAAACGTTAATGCAGCCGAAGCATAATTCCTCGCTCTCATTTGAATTTGAAGTTTCGACTCGTGCGTGTTTGTTTTTTCTTTGGCAGCTTTTGCCAGAATTTTGGAAATTGATTTTTTTCGGTCTCTAAAAGCTTCAAATTACAGCTACGGTTTTACACAAATCAAAACTTAAAATCGAGTGTTTGGTAGCGGTTCTGTTCCCGCAGCCACTCTCGATGATGAATAGCCGGCGTCCCGTCGCTGACGAGGTTTTGAGCCTCGCGCTGCAGCACCGCGTAGCCGTTAGCTTCTGAAGCACGCGCAGCAGCTACCTCATTATGTCCTCTCGCACAGTTTGGTGTGATCATGCGCTGAGTGAAAGTCAGCCATCGCAAATGCGATCATGTTTAGTCGTCCTTGACTTCTGAAGTTTATTTTCGTCATGTAGATGTTTCTCATGCTGCTGCAGTGGGCGTCCAACTGCACACATGATATTGAGAGGCCTTTCTGAAGATCTCCATTCAGAAGGACGGAAAAGGCGGCCTGCCTAATTGCCTGAGAGCGCCTAATTAAGTGGCCGGCAAGTGTAACGCGAAATATGAAGGAACGAAAGGTATTTTTAGATATTTAGACCTGTAATTTTTTTTTACCTTTCCGGAATCACTCTTGAAACTTCAGAATGAATAATTGATGTAAGGCTATAAAGCAACTGTAGCCTCAGTATCGATTGATTGATTACGCACATTCATTTTTATTTTTAATAGTAAGTCATGCAATATTTATTGACCTGATGAAACAGGCACAAATCACTCACAGGTCTGTAATAAAAACTTAAATTGAAGCATTCAGTTCAGAAGGACACCTGAGTTTCCCGGTGGCCACGCCCCCTTACTGCCCCCTAATGCCGCACAGTGACTGAAACGATACGCCGAGACTCACACGAGTCCCTTTCATTTCTCCACTTTCGGGGAGTTTGTTTTTCGATCTGGCAGCTCGCATTAAAAGACCGCAGAGCAGAGTGCAGCCAGGGAACCGGCGAGCGTTGATCTGCGGTCAGTTCATCAACGAACCGACGGCGCCGAGAGTTTCTGTTGTATTACCGCTAATGAGTTTGATGCTGAGGAGATTCGGTGCGTCATGCTTCAAAAGCTACCTTTAACCCCGCTCGGTGTCATGTCGATGTAAAGACAGAAGCTCTGCTCCGGTCTGACGAGGAGAGACAGCGAGGGAGCCGAAAGGGCGAGCGAGAATAAAGCAGGATATGTGGAAAGAACTTTTCAAACACAGGGTCGTTTCCACAAGGCTGAACAAACAATTTCCGATGAAATATTCTCTCCCATTCACTCAGCCATCCACCCACCCATTCATCTTTAAGACCACTTTTTCAAACTTAGGGGTTTTGGATGGCTTCAGCTGATTCGAGCTGACATTGGGTGAAGGGGAGGGTAAATCCTGGACAGCTTGCCAGTCCATCACAGGGCAGACGCACAATCACAAACACTCGCACATCACACATCGCACCTTTGGACTCTGCAGTCTCCAGGTTGAACCCAAGGCCTGAACCGAGGGCCCGTGCGGTGACAGCGCTAACCACTAGACCACTATGAGGCCTGAAAACGAGCCTCATTAGCCCAGATTAGTGGTGCGATAAAAGCCGTTAGATCCAAATCAACGAACAAACCTTTTCTGTCGGGTAATCAGTGCCACCAAATGTGTCATGGCTGACACTGTTTTATAAATTGCTGCGCTCTGCTTAAAGGAATTGTGTGAATCTCACTTGTCTGAGTCTGTGTTTGTCTGAAGCCCTCGGGAGACCAACTATTTTTTGGTACAAGGTGTGAGATTCAGCACATGATGTGTGATGTGGCACAGGTGCACTCATTTCCCTTCCTCTGAGAAAGACCTCTGCTGGAAAGTTGCGCGTTTTATGTCAAATTAAGTCCATCAAACAATTTGTATTCTTTATTTTTGCTTCTAAAATCAAAAAGATCTGAAGCACAAGTTCCAGACCGGTTCACTTTAACGTGCCTTTCTCAGTGCGTGTGCTCGACATTTGTTGTTTTGATTCCCCGACTCCCATTTTCTTCTTTGTTTCTCTTTATCATTGGCAAAGATTTGTGTGCATCTTCCACCTACAGGCCGTTCATATGTACTGCAGCGGTTTTCACTGGAAACATGTCATGAAGAGCAAAACTTTTCGAAGTGGCTCCATTTTTACTGGAGCTTCTTTGAAACTGAATTCATTTTCACCTCTGCGATGACAGCGCCTGAAATAGAACCTGTTACGTGTTGTTTCTGGCTGATGTCTCTTTACCTGACTGTGTTAATATGATGTGATGAAGCAGCGTCGACAGCAAATTAAACATACGAATAAGAATACGAATAAGCTGTGGCTGCATGCGTAGTCTTAAAACTGCTTCGGGGGCACCCGATCGATTCAGCAGCACATTAAAAAGAGCTGAATGTAACTCATAAATATGAACACGAGAGTACAGTAAGTCCGGAATTCCTATTTTGCCTTTGAATTTCCATCCCGCCTTTGTTATGCTGCTTGGGTGGAGATGTACAGTCCGCCAAATGCAGTTTGTGTTATTTGCATAAAATGTGACAGGGAGGGGGCCGGGAAGGGGGGAGCGGGGGGGCTCTTATGCTACACTCGCAGTGAACTTGCCGTGGCCGCGTCCTCCCGTTGCTCGCCGGTGCCCGTGCGCTGCGTTGATGCGGTGGGACAGCTATCTGATCCCCCGCTGCGACGTTCCGTGTGTCCGGTGGCACAGAACATGCTGCGAGGACACGGGATGAGTCAGAAGCGAGCGGACCGCGCTGAGCCACGGCAGAGGAGGAGATGGAGAGATAGAGGGGAACACAACCAGATAGAGCCGACCAGCCAAGTGTGTCAGAGGACTTCAGCCACACTGGGTCGACCTCTGCCTGCGCACCCGCGGGGATGTTTTTTTTTACCCCCCCCCCCCCCAACAGGTCTGAGCCTAATGTTGGCTTCTGGAACTAAGTACTCGGACTCCTGCGGTCCGCCGTTTCCAAAATAACACCACACCAAGCCCAGCGGGGAGTAAATGCTGAAACAAGGCCACAGCCCCCCACTCCCCCCCCCCTCACCCCCACCTCTGCCCGGCAGATTTACTGCTGTTTTTTTTTTTTATAACTCCAATTTTCTCTGTCAGCTTTGGACACAAAAGGGAGCCGGCGAGTCACATAGAGTTTGATTGTGAAGAGGTATTGAAGCAGAAATAACTATGAAAATCGAGCCTCCGCCGCGTTGGAAATGTTTGGCTTCTCGCTGTCCTTAGAACATAAATTCATTGGCACCCATTCAGGGTCAGGAAAACAGTCTGACTGCAGGGCAGTTTGTTCACCAGATATGTAGACGCCTTTTCAAAGCTTCTATAAACTCCTCCAACAGTGTTGCCCATGCCCTTGAGAGCCCAGTGGGGTGGGCTTTAATTGGCGGAGAAGCACAGTTGCCTCAATCTTTAGCTCCTAATATTGAATGAATGGATTTATTTTGGTCTCAGGCCCTTCCAAAAATACAACCCTTTTTTTGCCTTAATTGTATGAATACTTAATATCGTCACATTTACTCAACAAAGACACTTTTTGTCGGAGTTGGAAGCCAAATTAAACACAGGAAAAAGAAAGACGTGACAAAAAAAAAGAGTGAAAGTCAAGGTTAACTGCTGGTGTGATCTAATAAAACCCTCTTCAATGTTTGCCGCTTTAGAGACAAAGAGACAATAGTTCTGGCGTTTTCTAAAGCTTCCTAAAAGAAACCTCAGCCTGTGCAATCAACACTCCCACACAACCCCAAAATTAAAGAGCAGTATAGAGGATGAATGAATGAACGCTCTGCTTACAACCTCAATAATTAAGTACTTCGTGAGAGGGTCCCAATCAGAGAGGTTTTTCAGTCGATAAATCAGAGTAAAAAACGAGGCTGGAACTTCTTCTCTCGTTGGCTCCAAGAGAAACAGATGGTATAAAAACGTACGATTCAGAAAAGTGGTCTGCGGTGACGTGATTTATTCTCCTTTTGTAGTTAATTGGCTAAATTGTGAAAGATGACTGTTGCTGTCCTTCACTAGTGCAGGTAATGAGGTTCATAATGAGGTTAATGATTTATTTTTTGGGAACCGAATGAATGCGAAATGTTACCGTCTCACGTTCGTGTGTGGAAAAGTAAAAAAAAAAACTTCAGATTGAAGCGTTTTCTCAATAAATTTTGGGATTTGTAACCCCCTCCTCCTCTCGCTAACCCACTTGCTTGTATTTACATACTTACATCATCTCGCTCTTCACTGCCAACTGCCAGCCGAGCCATATGCTGCAGTGTTAATTGTGCATTTGATGATATGCCTGCACTCCTCCCTGAGAAGTTATAATTTTGTCAGATAATCAGTCCTGCTGAGTTAAAGCTGCCGCTGACAGGCTGACTGATTCTCATCTGTCACTTGTGCGATTTTTTCCGGCGGCAGCCTGTTGTAAAATGTGCAAATCTTTTTCTTTTTTTTCTTCTTCCCACTTATCTGCAGGATTGTTCGGGATTTGTGGGTACAAAAACACGCTGGGAGCAAATTCCATCACTTTATGGAAATGGCCATTCCCTCGATCCATTCATCTGGGGATTTAAGTAGCGCGCTTTCCCGCTCGTCCTGTCATTACAATCCTTTTGTTAAGCTGCCGTTCCAGCCGCCGCTTGGATCGGCGCTGTCTGTTTTCCGCATTTCAACTCATTATTATTATCAGGAGATGTGTTTGAAAAGGAAAAAAAAAAAAAAAAGAACGACGAAAGATCAGAACTGCATGTCAGACATCCGCAGGAGAGGATGGCAGAGGAATTAATTATTATCACCACAATGTAAGCGCTCATTTCACCACCGCGTTAAATGAGGAATCTCAGACCCGGCAGCTCAGGAGAGAGAGAGAGACATTTCTTTCTCAGACAGGTAATTCAGCCCGCAAAAGTGTTCTCTTAAATGTCCAAACACTCTAAAGTAATGACAGGCTTTGCGTTTTATGTCTGCATCCTCTGGTTTTCCGCACAGTTTAAATAACTGTCAGAGAGCTGATGTATAGAACCGAGTCCTGAAACCCCGAGAGTGTTTGATTTACCTCGGCCGACACGCGGCAGGCTGAGAGACGATGAATTGACGTTTTGACGCGTTCCTGCACTTAATATGAAATGATTTGTAACATTAGTGCTCGCGGTGCCGGGCGCACTGCAGTGCACCCCCGCACCCCACCCCTGGGGGGGGCTAACTGGGCTCACTGTTAGCACATTTCCTGACGTTAAGTGCCTTTCTTTGAATCCGGCAGAGGATTGATTTTACGAACCATAATGAGTTGACCTCAAGGTCAGTGAACCAGCAGAATACTTGACCGTCTGGATATTACTTACAATTCTATATTGAGTTTAAGTGCTCACAAAAATGTAGGGGAAAAAAAGGATTTTTAATGGACTTTTTTATTATGTGGAGCAACTTTTGGACTACAAAATTGTGCCGCAGTTCGTTCTTTCATTTCTTTATTATCGGACATTCAAGTACCGAGATGATATTCAGCCACGCCTGCAGGTGGGGCGGACAAAATGTGTGTCCAAAGGTCATTGTGCTCTTAGGAGCGCTCCACAGATGGTGATTCATGACTGATGCTTCAGATATTTCCCAACCAGAGGACGCAGCCTTTCAGTTTTGGCTGGGTTCTGATCGAATCGGGTCGGGCCTCGTCATCGGCCCGAGGATTCATCTGAGCTTTACTGCTGTACGGCTGAGTGCTGTTTCCAGTTTTTTAGGCTCATTGATGTATTGATGTTTCACACATTTGGATACACGGAGCCACGTGTCCAAACTCTGCAATCATCTCGTCCATAATTTCGTCCACCTCTGGCACACTAACAGATACGGATCAAACATTGCAGTACCTCCTGAAACAGCGAGGGGGCAGTGTGATGCATCACGCCTGATGTTTCGCAAAGATAGTCTTCAAATGCTCAGACATAGATTGTAGGTAATAGAGAGGAGGCTCTTTGTACAACTTCTCTCATTGGTGATTGGAGACACTCCAAACATGAGTTTAATGGCTTTACTCACGACTGCTTTTTTTTTGTTATTATACTATTTCCATAAAAGTTGTTATAAACGCACGAGTTAACCCTCTTCAAGGAGTATCTCCTCTCATCCATGTGAATGACAAAAAAAGGCATTAAAGTGTGTTGCAATAATGATTCCTTTGAAATGAGCGAAATTGTAGACAAGTTAAGTATTGTTTCCCTTTGTCGTCAAAAAGAAGTTGAAGGGAGACATTTTTTTTTACCTGCATGAGTGTTATCTATATTTGAAAGAAAAAAAACAACCATTCTTTATTCTTTTTCCTGCTGCTTTCACCACATTTTACTCCCCGATTAAAAGACAAAGTTGTTTTTCAGACTAAAAGCCGTTTGACAAACGCTCCTCGGGGGAAACTGCGATGGCCACTCTCCTGCCTGACAACATGTAAACAAATGATTAAGAAGCGATGGCAAACAAAGTCGCTCATGGGGGAAAGAAAAGTTGATCATTAGTGCCGGGCGACACGTACACCTCATATACTCTGTTCCCTCCCTCTGAAGGAGGGATGCTGTATGTCATCACAGAGAGAAAGTGGCCTTAGATCATTAGCTCCCTAACTGACAGTGACAAATACTTCTGTGTCAGTCAGTTCACTCTCACGCTGCGCTGCAAGTTATCGTTCAAACCTGGAGAACTTCCCTTTGAATTCAAGTCGGGATGTCAGAGTTTCCGAACGCACACTCGCACTATGACGCTGGAAAATTATAGTGCAGGTGGCTTAAAATAAACCCATTTAGACACTCGATTTAAGAATCAGTTGATCAGGAAAAGATTCGCAAGGAAGAGTTCAAATAGAAAGTAGTAGGAAAGCGGAGGGAAGTTTTTTTGGTGTGTCTGTGGGCTGAATGCATTTTACAAGCCGACTTCAAAGGGAACAACTGGACAAACAGTGAGTGCAAACATTGACACAAACGCTGCAATGATAAAGCGCGACATATCAGGTGAAACAAACAGCGAGTGCGACTGTACGGCCGTTTCCCGATTCTCTGAAGTGCACAACTGTGTTGGAGCAGCCTCTGTAATGCTGCCCGTGTTTTCTGTGTCAGTGTGAAAGCTGTTGCTTTAACCGCGGGAAGGCTTCGCCCCAGGCATGACTACTGGTACGCAACCAACTGTGTGTCTGTATTCAGATAAGAGGTAAACAAAAAAAACCAAAAACGCCCAATGCGAACAACAACGCCGGCTTTGTTTTGCCCTCCAACCACGGCCCGCCGCCACCTCGCGTCCGTCCACTCTGTGTCATGTATCAGCGGCGAACACACTCCTCTGTCTTATTGGTCCCGTTGACTCGCCGCCGCTCTGCCGCAGCTCCGGGGGGGAAAGTTTGTTGTTCGAGAGAGTTTCTGCCGCGCGTGTGTTCGCGTGCGTGTGTGTGTGCGGCCATTATGTCGATCCATTAGGCTGTAATCAGGGAGATGGCAGTATTTCACATTAAGCGGCAGTGAGAATCACTAATGACCGAAAGAGCGGAGGATCACAGGGGGCAGCGGGCGCTGCGCCGCTGAAATGAAATTTGTCATCCATGTGTCAGAAACCCGCTTTAAGTCAGATTACTTTGGCGTGATAAAATAAGAGAACTTAAGAGAAGAAAAGCGGTAAATAGAGCCTGTCAGGATGATTCGGTAATTGTCGAATGACTCCTGGTTGAGAAGTAATTCCTTGCTCGTGTTGTGTTTAAGAAGTCCCTTAAAAGATGCAGAGTTCTGTGATTTGTTTTCGTCGTCTTAATGTGATGAAGTGCAGTTCAGGCACACGCTGTACTGCTCAGTGTGTTCTTCTTCTGGGCCCTTCTGTTTGGAGTTTGCATGTTCTCCGTGTTCCTCCCAGCATCCTTCTAGAGACAAGCGTGCTTATTAATGACCGCCTCTCCACCCCTGTTTGTTCACGAGTTGTTTGTCTCTCACCGTCTGCCCCCCCCTCCCCCCCGTGATGGACTGGCGACCTGTCCGGGCTGTCCCCCTTCCTGTGTGTCAGCAGTGACGGGCTCCGGCCCCTCGTGGCCTCGGGTTGAACGCGGCCGGTGTTGAAGACGGATGGATGGATGGCGTTAATGGTCCAGTCAGTCAAGCCCCCCTTGTCAACGATCCTTTTCTACCCCACTAACTGCTTTTGTCGGCCGTTCCTTGCTGCTGGTAAAACATGCACGCCGAAGGCTGCAGAGGCAACAGGCTTTGGCCACCAGTCACTCAGAGTATCGGTGCGGGAGATTAGGTATTGAATGTGAAATGTGCTCGAGAAAAACGAAGGATATTTGGCTTTGTACTAATTTACAGGTTAATATCTTTGCTGTTCCGACTGCAGCCTGAGCTGCACGTGGACCCTGAACGGGAATAAGTTTGAGTCTTCTGATGTGGAAGTTGTGAAAGTCCTTGGCTGAATTCAGAGCGATCGCCACACCGTCTTGCAGGAAAAACTCCTTCAACCCGTCCACTCGAAATAGATTTACCCTGTTTGGGGGCATTTTGTGATGAGCCACCTGCTCTCTGTGTCACATCAGTCAGATGGTCTAATTTTCCTGTTAACCAGCTCCAATCAGCCACCTGAACTCCAGCAGACACGAGACGGGGCTCCGCAATATAAGATGTGAGACTTGATTTTGAATTTGGAAGGAAAAGAAAAAAAACTTGGCGCCTCGCGGGCCGGACCAGACGTCTGCAGGCACGGACTCCCTGCCCAGCATTTCATTTTCAACGAGCACAGCAGCGGGCGCTCAAATTATAATTATTTCCGCAGTTCAGCTGTCAGAGCAGATTTATTAGTTTTCTTCCTTGTTTTCAGAAACTGCAAATAAGTCGAGATAAAACCAACAACGGGAAAGCAGAAATATTTAATGTGGCTTTAATAGTTCTTTTTTTTTCAATAAACTACAACAAAGGTTGAACTTTGGAGCTGGTCTCCAGAGCAGGACTCCATTAGACGCACTGTATTTGTGACATTGCTCCCAATTTGCTCCAGCCAATTGAGGAATCTCTTTATAATCGCGTTACCGCTTCGTCCTCGTCTGAAGTTGGAGGCAGCGTGTGTTGGTGGAGGACCAAACTACAGGGACTACAGGTGGAAATTAGTTCTCCGAGTCTGTGGGAGGTAATTTACTCGCTCGGTCTTTGCTGCACAATCTAAAAAAACAAACAAAACAGACTTAAATCAACATTTCACTTGCAGTGCTTCTCTTGCTTTTTGTTATTTCAACATCCCACAGAAGCCACATAAATGCAAATGGCGACTGTGGATAAGTGAGAGGCGCAGTGTGAAGCTTTTAAAGATGACGTCCATCAAACGGCCCCTTCAGAAGTTCTAGGAGCCTTTATGTTTGTTTTTTTTGGACGCATACAATCTGTTTACATTGATGTTTTCCTACTAAAGTGGTTCATTGTCTGCATCCTTGAGGCCTGTTATTTCTAAATGCATTTCCCACCTCATGAAACATTCATAGAAGAATCCAAAACTTTTGTTTCTTGTCCATTTTGCTGCGAAAACAAAAACTTTAAAAGGTTTACGTATGGAACCAGTGTGGCATTTGTAATGTGGAAGTTTGAAGACAGTGCTTTAAAAAAAACCCTTGAAAAAACCTACTTTGTCGTTCGATATGTCAGCGATTCATTAGTGTCAACAAATCGAGTTTAATGTTTAAAGTTTGGTACTGTCAGAGATGTTACAAAGTTCTTAAAAGGTGCAACAAAAACACAATATTTTAAAAATTCAGTCACATATGAGAGTCTTAGAGTCATAGTACTGGTGCAAAACTGGTCTGAATATGCTGGTCTAAATCTGTCATGTGTAAAAGTAAAGAAACTTATTGAACTTTTAACCCACTCTTAGGAACTAAACTTAGTTTTCCTGCACAAAGAGCATAAAGTACAGACACCACAATGCTCTTTATGCTTCTTTAGGCCCTCTTCATTTAAAAAAAGCAAACATTGCTGATATTGGATAGATTTTGGAAATCTACTCAAGTTTTAAAGTGTGCAAAGATTGGAAGTGAAGTGTTGGAAAATCACATTTAAATGCAGCGATGCCGAGTAACTGACCACAGCCGCAAGAAGATTGGATACTTGTGACTAATTAACTTTGTATTTGTGTCTCAGATTATGAGGTTCATTAGGGCAATGGGATTGACGTGCATTTGTAGGCAGACTTGTTCTGTATCGACATCCCTTCGTGATTGACATTCACGGCGGCCTCCTCTCAGCTCACGGTCGCTGCTTTTTTTTTGTCTCGCCTCCCTCTTCCTCCTCCTCCTCCTCCTCAGATTATTTGTTTCCACCATCTGACCAGGCAGCAGCATCTGTAAACCCAAAACACCAGGCTTAAAATATCCCCTTGACGAATCTGCGGGAGAAGTTACAGACACTGTCTAAGTTTTTGTCTGTGTGCTCACAACATGCTGATTGCGTCAGCTTTCCCAGCTTGTACCGAATTAGAGCGTCCCGTTAAGATCTCAGCAGCTCTGGCTGCCAGTACAAAGGCAGTCGCAGCAAAACATCTCCCTCATAGGCGAGCCAGATAAGCAAGAGTTGATCTCTTCGCATGAAACCAAGCATTTTACTAATTTGAGTGGCTGCACTGGAACAGAGTTCAAAGCGGAGCTGTGATTTGCGGCTGCTTTCTCACGAGAGGGGGAGGCCAGCTCCGCTGGCAGCCAGACGAGCCGCTGATTGCTCGTTTCACTCTCTACGGGCCTCGCCGATGGAGATGGAGCATTACTGGACAACAGTCCTCGGAAAGTACATGAAGATTAGCGAGCCGAGCGCATTAGGGCGGACCACACAAACAGCATTACCTACTTTCCAGGTTGCACGACAACAGCGGGTGGACGCACAAGACAGACAACAAAACCGACAGGTCACCGTGACGCCGTTTGAGTCATGAACGGCGACTCGTGGCTGCAATTATTTAAGCCATGACAAGTACAAACAAAGTGGCTTCTTCTAACTGTATTTTCCAATGAACTATCACAACCAACAAACGTAAAAAACTCTCTTTAAACTGATGCTTGCTTCCTGCAACACAAATTTGATGAATTCACAGACTAAAAATTTGAAGTGAATAAAGAAATAATCAATTTCCTGTTCGTTTTTACACGTAACTTGCATTTTGTTTTGAAATATGAGGACACAGTTTTCAACACGAGGTTTTTAGCATATACTGTATATGTACGAACTTTTAATATTCTGTATACGATATTGGTTCACACGTTTCACGGTTTCAAATATAGACACAAATCTAAAAGTAAATTCAGTGGTTGCTCTCTTTTAAATGCAAATACTCGTAGGAAGAAATTTCCGCATCTTATCTGTTGAAGTCGAAAGACTTCAGTGAAGTGCGTTTATTCTTGGTGTTTGAACTGTTACAGTAATTCAAATTAGCCTGGAGGTGGGAAGCCACCAAAGTGGCAACCCTTCGACTCGTCCCCCTTTCTTTGGGCTCGTCCTCGACGCAGCAAAAGGTGTCCGGCCGGAACTCGGCGGATGGGAAGCTTTGTGATTTTTAAGGGTTGCTCTAATTGACCACCTGTGACTGAACTGGAGCCGACGCTTTGGGAGCCTGTTGGCAGGAGCCCAAATGAGCCAACTGGCATATGTGAGTGTTGGTGTGATACAAATGTGGCTAACTACTGATGATTTCCTCTGTCCTATTTTCTCGCAGAATGCAGGAGAGGGACCTACGGAGCATGTGCAGAAGGGCGCTGCTGCTGGCCGTCTGTATGGTGTCTCTCTGGGGGCAACTGACCAGCGCGTCCCACAGAAGCCACATAGGTACCTCGCACGCGCCCGCCTCGATCGGTCGCCGAACGCGACGCCTGTGTCGAATAAAACACACTTTCATTCATCAGACGCAGACATACACGGTCACAGCAGGCTGCATTGTTTTGGGCTCCTTGCCCAGAACAACCAGCTGTGCCAGACTATCTTTTATTTTATTACGCTGGTGGAGGCCTAAAGGGGCCCAACTTTCTTTCTTTCTTTTTTGGTGTTTGAGGCTCCTCTTGCTGCAGGAATAATAAATTTTAAATGCTGTCAATTCCCAGACACACAGACAAGTTTTTAACTCCTCGTGTGGGTAATTTAGGATTCAGACAGCGCTCCGCTTCGCTCTCCATGGACGGTTGAAAAGGTCTGAGAGTCTCTCTTTGTATTTTGGGATAAATTACAGGTTTTTGACATCAGTACAATCAGCATACATTCTCACAATACTCAGAAGCTCTCATTCGCTCCAAAACATGACAGTTTTTGTTGATGCAAATCATTAAACAGCTATTGTTTTTATATGCGATTATATTTAGAGTTAATTCATCCCACACCTGTACCGACTCAACACACTTGCAGCCCAACCAAAAGGTTTTGCTGAGACTTGAGAACAAACCTAATAATGCTTCACAACACACAATACACAACTGCAAACAAAACCTTCTGTTACGACAGTCACCAACCAAACTTGGTTCCTCCTGTCTTCTGGGTGCTTTTACACCTGCTGAATCAGGATGACTGAATTGAATTATTGGTCTCTGTCGTGTGCAGTGGGTTGGTTTCGGTTCTCCAACATGGTTCGACTGGCGTTCGAGCTGAAAATGCTCCTGCAATTAAAGCCTTCATGATGAAGGTTTTCCTCTGCGCCTCCTTCTGTTTTGCGCTCGTTGACATTATCTCAGACTGTAGAAGTGCTTCATTATTTCACAGTGAAACAAAATCAAACAGTGATGACCAACGTGTGTCTCACTCTATGGTTTGCGTTCTAGAATTTTTTTCTACACACAGTAGTTGTGGAAACAAGATGCGCCGCCTCCTTGGTGCAGGTCAGTCCAGAGTGACAGAAGTCGGTGTGAACGCGGACCGTGCCGACTGAGGTCGCTGGTTTCTATTTTGGTACCGAATGTTCGAACCAGTGTGAAAGCGCAAACAGCTCAGCTGCTGGCCGCCTTCAGTCAGACCTCATCCCAGGTCCCAACTGGTTCCATCTCTTTGCGCCTGCTCGCTGCTCTCCTCAGGCCTGATGTCAGATGAACTGGCAACACTAAAATCCCCCCACAAACTCTGAACTGAATAATAATTCACTTCAGTCAAGTGACGGCGCTTTCATGGGAGGTTAGAGAATATGTTTGTATTCTGTGGTCAAAAGGGAAACGTCCGCACACCCAGATGGTGGGTGACCTGCTGAATTTGAGTCACATCAGCATGACTAATAAAACTGCTAAGTCCAATTATTTCGGCCACACTCTGCGGCCATGACAGCCAAAGTCTGCTACTCCGAGTGGCTTCACCAGAGAGGCTTAGAGAGATGACATATTGCAAAAAACACACATATGCATGCACGTACTTGTGCACACACAGCACGCACGCAGACACACACACATGCACGCACACACACGAGTCATTATCAGTATTATCATCCTACAAAATTGGCAGTATTCTTAAACGTCTCATTGAATCAAATCAAAAGACTGCTGCAGGAAAGCAAAACATATTCATTACTGTTTTATTGAATGAAAACAAATGCAGCTATAAAAGTTTTATTTGTAAATGGTAACACAAAATGAGGATAAAGTGAATGAGTTTTGGAGTCCAACAGCTCCACTCTGAGTCTATTGACACAACAGTCACTGTATGTCACCACCAGGTTTTTATGACCCAGATCAGTCACATGTCTGGGCCCTTTTTCATGTCCTCGACGTTTCTCAAGGAAATTGATGTAATTAGTTGCTGGTTTCTGTGCTGGACAACAAAGCAAAGACTTACTGCGAAGCTTCATTTGGTGCAACTCAACAGTTTTGCAGTCATGCGAATCAAGCATCAAATTGAAAAAAAAAGGGAGTAATACCAGTCTACTAAGTGTGTATGTAAGCGCCTGTGTGTGTGTGTGAAGCGAAGGACAAGACCTTTCAGAGTGAATCTTTTCCTAATGGTAAGACGGCCTGATCCCTGGGCAGAACGGTGGAAACTGTGACTACACATTGAAATAATGAGACGTATTCTTCCGGAGGACAAATAGCACACGATAGCTGGAGGGATGTTAGCTGAAAACAAAAAAGTCCGATCGGACCGCGGCAGGACAGACCTCCACAGGGAGACGCTGCATAAAGCCAAAGGCAATGTAGCTTGTGTCCTGTTGGTGTGTAACAAATCAAGTCAAAAAACAGCAGAGAAAGAATGTTTCAGGAGGGAAAAAAAGAAGCTCGAAAAAGTGATCGACGACGGATAATTTCCCCGGACTGATGGAGCGACTCAGCCTGAACCAGCACCACCTGCAAGACCCGACTCGACCAGAACTAACCGAGATCTAAAGGTTCTGTTCTCACACCAGCACAAAGGGCCGATTAAGATTTGCAGTCTATTGAGCGTTAACAAGAAAACCTTTGCAGCTGCAAATGTGCATCGATCCTGTATCTGTTTCGTTCCTTGAACCAACTGTAAATGCATTCATTTACAGTGTCATCTCATGTTTACCTGTGGTGATGTTAGTGAGTTACTCTGTTTTTGTTCCAGTTTCTGATGGCAATGAAACTGAAACAGGCACCACTCCAGTTTATCTCATCCTGCCATGTCGGTAACACTTCAGATGAACTCGTTTAGTCTGCTACGTTCAAAGCAAACACACGCTGAAAATCAGGACTAATTTGAAGTAACCACTGTTGGATGATTAAACAGATTGAGATATTTATGAACTGAAATATTCTTATTGTGATTTTTTAGGCCTCCTTTAAAGTTTTATTTGCTGCAAGCTTCATTGACTCTTGTTGCAAAGAAAAAAAACATCAAGAGAGATGATGTTTGTGTTTTTTTCTTCACTTCAGAACCTACAGTGTTGTGCAGGAAGTCAAACATACAAATAAAAGCAGAAAGAGTTCAGGTGAAGTGCAAAGCAGTTTATATTCCCTTTTCCCCTGCAAAAAAATAATCACGTTACATAATATTAAATCCACGGTAAGAAAGTCACACTAAACTGACAAAAACAAGCACACTCTGCTCTCCATACACATATAATTTTGCTAATTTTGTTGTTTGGCTTTGATACTCTTTGTTATGAACAGAATGAAAGATGGATAAAATTAAATACATTTAAATTAGATGATGTTACCCTATGATTTTAAACAGTCACCGGGCACAAAGTCTGTGTCATACTGAAGTAACACCATTGTCTTTTACAGGCTGGGTGACTCTGTGGGATGGTTGTAGTGGTAAATTTACATGCTGCTGCCTTTTGTAGACGCACAAAGGAGATGCGCTGAAGTTCTCCTGCAAGCACGCGGCGTTTCTAAAGCCTGCGAGTTGCCGTGTTTGGTCTGTGTAGATGTTGTGGGCGCTGTGCTGCACGCAGACTTCAATCAAACATCTCCGGAGTTTGATTGGAGTCAGACGAGGACCGGCTGCCTGGAAGGTTTGCTTGTTCGTTCGGCTTTGAATGGCAGCTTTCAAGGCTTCTGTCAATAGACCCCGTGCGAACAGAACACACACAGCAAACATCGTTTAAAATTAACCAAACCCGAAAAAGGTGAGAAACCAACTCGGTTCTTTCCGACGCGACCCTTCGTGCGTCTGTCGTGAACTCCGCCGACCATCCAGGCGTTATTGTTAACGAGCAGTGACAAATTTCATGCTGATTGGATCATTAGGAGTGAATTCCCGCAGGTTGACATTACAAGACAGAGAGAGTTCTCTGCAATCACATTCGGGATGTAACATTCAAGTGCCCTCGAAAAAAAATCTGAAAAACGAGCCTTTTCGCTTGTTTGTTCCCCACTTCAGCTCCAGCTGGCAAATCACATGTCCACTTGTCACCTTCGCGCGTGATAATCTAATCACTGCCGCCAATATTCCCACCATATATTCCATCAGTGTGGACAGAGAGCGGAGCTGCAAATCCCTCTTGGTTTACTGCAAACACGCAGGATCAACCACCTAATTTTCAGGTTTGCATTGCGCTCTCTTTGCTTTTGCATTTGTCCTGCTCTTGTGGTTTTGTGCACTTATTCCTGTGATTTATTAGGAGAGAGAGGGGTGGGAGGGGGGGCCGGTGCGAGTAGCCCGGGCCTGTTCTCCCTGGGCTGCACTGACACTTCTGTAATCACGTAGCCTGTCCCTGAGCTACGGAGGTCAAGCCAAGGTGGGCCCAATAAACAAACCTCTTTAGCCCTTCTGTTTATTGAGGCAGGGGCTTTGCCAAAGCAATTGAACCTTTCACCATAGCCTGACTGGAGCATGCTGAGCTTACAGCGTGCACACATCGCCCCCCCCCCCCGTCCCGTAATAAGACCACTGCGTCCCCCAGAGCACCATCTACATTCATTAGCTAGTCATGAAAGAGTGGAGAGGGAAAGAAAGGGTGAGCGAGGGTGCGAGAGGAGAGCGGCCCGGAGAGCGAGCGCGATAACGAGTACCTTTCGGCTGTACGATTTGTTTTGGTCCCATCGATAGGATTCAGACTGATGATGTGATCAGGTCAAACGGGAGCCTCATTACTCAGCTATTTAGATACTTGGACACTTTTCTTTCAGCAGTAACTCACCCCGTCTCATTTGAGAAACGGCAATCAAGCTCTCTTTGTTGTTCCTCGGCCGTGGCGAGGAAGAAAACTTATCTGAGGGACTCTCTGCGACACAGGAAGCAGCTCCCACGTCCACCGATTAAAAAAAAAAACAACACTCAGAGCAGCAATTGTAAACTTGGGTTACATTTTTTTTCTGTATCAAGCATTAATCCACACAGCTCAGGGATAAGTCCACAAATTGCCAAATGACTTTGGAGATCAGGTTCGCACTCCTGCGCCTGCTCTAAATTCAGACACACACACAGACACGCACACGCTGCTTTATTAATAAGATGAAACCGCACTAGTTCGCGTTTGAAATGAGACGAACATTTCCATATTTGCTTATGGTGGAGACTTTCTAGAAACTGTGTGATGCACTCTAATGGCTCATCCTCAAGTCAGTTTTAATGCTTCAAGGCGTTTCTTTTTTTGCGTCTTCTATGCAAATCGGTAAACTTCCCACTTCCGCATTGTTTCCTCGTATATCTACAAACAGTCTCAGGAGTCTGAAATCTTTCCACAGTCTCGTTGAGTTTAGCTTTTAGATCGGATATATTGTGATGTGTCACAATGTATAACGGATAAGACCTTTTTGGGTTTTTTTGCAATTCAGTTATTATTGTTTCCCTGAGCGAGTCAGCTGGGAAAAAGTTATAAAGAGAGCTTTACACGAGGCAACAATGTGTTTAAAGACTCAGATCACTTTGGAAACACAGATTAATAAAATTTGAAAGCAGCACTGAGAGCAGTGGGATTCATCGCTCTGTACTGAACGATGAAAAAGGATATATTTTTCATTTCTCCTCAATATACCAACAAAGAGGTTTTTTTGTTTATAAAAACAAATTGCCAGATGACAAAAAGTTTACTTTCTTCAGTACATAGCAGAGCAGCAGCAGCTCGTCTCTTGAATTTTCAAGATAATCGAACAGGAAGAAGAAACGACTAAATATTGTCGTCGTCTTGTGTGTAAAATAAAGATTTGTGTTTAAATTGCAAAATATTCACCAAATGTGCTGGAGAGTGTGTGTGTGTGTGTGTGTGTGTGTGTGTGTGTGTGTGTGTGTGTGTGTGTGTGAGTGTGCGTGTGTGTGTATGTACGTCTCATTTGTACATGTGTGTTTTTTGCATGACCTACTGAGACTTTGCCTCAAGCTAATTGTGTTAGAATATATCAAATGATAATATCACCGTTGAATATTGTGATATTCATGACATGTTGCTGTTGCCTTTAAAATAAATAAATATTATTTGGAGAGGAAGAGGCAAAGCGCCCATGACCTTAATAAGACCAATGTGGGGTTATTTTTTTGTTATTATTAGTTTTCAAAAATACTTTATTTAAAGTATCATACAGTCGTTAGTTACTCAGATAGAGGTACGTATCTTCAGACAGACAGAGGAATAAAAAGGCTGTTAAGTTATCTGCTCGTTCCTGAGAGAATGTTCTTCTTCACCATAGACACACACACACACACACACACACACACACACACACACACACACACACACACACACACACACACACACACA
>JASSRZ010004942.1:0-34215 GCA_032164315.1 Malacoctenus gilli | reverse complement strand
GATAGATAGATAGATAGATAGATAGATAGATAGATAGATAGATAGATAGATAGATAGATAGATAGATAGATGTTAATCATCCAGGCAGGACCAGTTGGTTTTCAATATCAACTCGAATAGGAGAAAAAAGATTGGCACACAAATGGTACTTTCGTTCATGTTTTTGTAGGTTTGATCTGAGAATGTGGTATAATGTGTTTTCCACCGGTACAAAAAGGGAGTCAGACTGGAGTGGTTCCAGCTCATCAACAAGAATCTTTTACCAAACTTGAGGCATTCAGAGATGAAGCAGCCACAAGCAGCTCTGTGAAAACTGTTTAACCAAAAAAAAACAACCCCTCTAAAAAGATGAAGTCATTCTCTGACAGGAAGTTCAAGGATTGTTATTTGATGATTCAACACTGCAATGTGCCCTGAGAAAGAGAGCCGAGAGAAAAAGAGTTAACTGTTTACCTATGGTCATTTTTCAGAATAACATTCCGAATAACATTCCAGTTGAGTTCTGATTTATGATCGCCCTCCAGAGTGACTCAGGCCCTTGTTTTCTGATCTGACCGCCCCATTGGCATGACCTCCACAAGTCAGTGCAGTAAAAAAGAACCTGCTCTCCACGTACTTGAAGATGTACTTGGAGATGTATGTAAAAGTTGTGAAAAACCCAAGAGAGGAGACCAAACATCAGAAAAAAAATCGGAGTTATGTAAACAGACTTGTTTGTACGATTCCATAATCCTTTGAGAATGGAAATTCTTACCAAGTGCTGCTTATTTGTGGTATTTCTTACCAGTTTTAATTCTTTGATCCAAAAATAGGACTCTGTCTTTTAATCACGTTTCATTTGTTCCCTTATCTCATCTTCCAAAGCCAGTTTTCCATGTATGTGTCTTTAACTGTTTGTGCTTAGCAGTGTAAAAATGTGCTTTTTTCTGCTCTCTTCATTATCATGTTAATACTGCCTTGCTGTTCTCCCTTAATTATTGTCTCTCCTCTTCAAGTGTTTCATTGCTTTTCTATTTCTGTCTTCGTACAAAGTGGAGCTGCTGTGCTAACTGAATTTCCCATGTGATGTATAAATAAAGCCTTATATTTGTTTTTTCATGATTATTGATGTACAGCACTTTGTTTCATCCGTGAAGTGCTTCTATAAATAACGCTGATTTGACTCAATCAAAAGGGTGAGCGTTGTTAGTGTCTAATTTCATTCTGGCTCCATGAACGAATAATTGGTGCCAACAAGCAACAAAAAGACAGTTGCTGAAATAGACAAGAAGCGATGTGTATTGCACCAAAGTATATTATCGGTTATTTCATCACCTCGCGGTCTGGGTCTGTCTTGATATCTGGCCTGTCTTCACAGCTTGATAGTTGAGAGATGAGTGCGCCCCCTACGACTGGTGCAGTCACTCCTTGTCCTGGAAAACAGGAGGGAAAAAGTGTGAGAAACAGCAACTTCTGCTGGGATCAGTGAAAAACAGCCGATTGCTGTAGGTGTCCCCGTGTCTGGATTCACCCGGACGTGGGAGCGAGCGAGAGAAAAGAGCATAAGTCGGAGAAGTTTCAGGGTCAGGAGTAGCAATAACAAAAACAAGTGGAGAATATGTTATGAATACAATGAGCCAGTCTTCCGGGGTTGTGGTTGTCATGTGAACTCTGTATGCACATCTTGGTGGCTCAAACACATTTGCACTAAATGATTGAAAAATGATTTGCCATTACGTACCAGAATGTCAAAGCAGAGCCCTCTCAGTAAACACCGATTGGCCTGAATGTTGTGCTTTTGAGTATCTTCGGGTGGTCTGCGGGTGGTTCCTCAGAGTGGTTGATGTCCACGTGTTTTTGAGGAGATCAGTGGGCCAGAGAGGTTGCTGGCTGATGTGGATTCCATGCTGATGCATAACGACAGCTGCGCAGCTTGGATAGCTCCTATTCAAATGTCCTGCCGGAGAAATAAAAGTGGCCCCAGGCCTGTATTCAGTTCATTACTCTCAGGGGACTCAGACCCCATTTATGTGACAACAACGGTGTCTAAATGTGGAGTAAATAGTAGGAACACAACTTTTGTGTTTTTCTGCTCAAATTGCTCTTGTTGAATTGCTGCCTAATTAAAAAATACACACACATATCGACCACATGCAGCTGAAAGATGGGGAAAGCAGTGACTTCCAGTATGTTTAGAAATAGATTGTATGGTTTTACTACCGAGGGCTTGATTTACCTTTGTATATAACTGACATGTTGGTATTTCGCACATCAAGAGGGAGCTCGCTGGAGCTATTTGGGCAGAGATTTAAATGAAACTGAAGAAGCAGACAAGACTTTTTAATTCAGGGCCTGAAGGTTCTGGAACGATCTGCCTGAGGAAACTAGGTCAGTGATCGCTTCAGAAATGCCTGCTTGAAACATACCTCGATTGATACAGACATGCCAGGTGTTCGTGAAGTCATTCGTCTCTAAGTGTATTTCCCAAGTCATCGTCTCCTGCGTGTTCAGATGTCTCTGGGTTCTAAAACACCTGATTTACACAGATGGGGAGTTATCGAGCTCTGCAGAAGCCTGATAAGCGCCCATTCATTTGAATGATGTCTGTTGGTGTCGGGAGACAGCTAACACATGCAGGGCAGCGGCTCCCTACAGACGGGGTTGGAGGACACTCAATGAAACCCAAATTATCCTGCACACAACATAGAACGTTTGTCAGTGGTAACTAAAGGAGACAGCTTGCACGTTCCCCTTGCAATGTGTTGCTTCTTGAAGAATTTGGCCCGTCAAACATCTGATCCCCTGGAAAATTAAACGGACACTTTGAACAAATCAACTGGACATTTCCTTATGCTCACCATTTCCCGCTCTTGGTATTAAAACACCCCTGTGGTCACAACACATTGAAATGGAATCTCATTGCTCGCGCAAAATCGACAATCAGCCATCAGGGGAGTCCCTCAATCAATCAGTCAAGCTCCATTAGTACGGCACCTTTCAGACAGTTAATGGAATTAACATAGGTTGACAGAGACCACAAATTATTGCACAAATGCCCATTAACCTGGTAATAAACAGGAAAGAAAAGAAACATTGGGCGACAGTGGTGGCCTATCATGCAAAACTGGGAGGTGAGATGCCTCAAATCCTCACCTGTCCATGTGCGCTTGAGCAAGACAATGGACCCTGCTCTGCATGTTTGCATAGAAGTGCACTTTTGAAATAGAGTCCTTTAACCATTTCATACAGAAATCAATCTATACATAGCCTGTCCAATGGAAATTCAGCTCCTCTAAAACAGTGGTGAATCTCATCCACTGAAGTGCTGAGAGAGCTCCCACTGTTGGCGACCGACACGGCATTTGTGCAGTCAGCAGAGTATCATCAGCTCCGAGTCAATACACTGCTCCACATCATCAAGTGACTGCCAATCCGCTGGGCAGACGGAGCAGACTCCCAGCGTTCTCCGCATCCAGCATTTCACTCATGTTTGTGCACTTGCAGATGCTGTGGGTCATGCTTATTAGCAGAGCCGCTGTCCTCGGCATCAGGCAGTGAATAATCTTCATCTTGAAGCATCTCCTGGTGAATGAGATGGTGAAAAATTCTCTTCAGAATATACAAACATGAGGTCAAAATGATGTGGAATGACGTCATCCTCCATCCATGCTACTGTCATCAGCAATTGTTTCGCTTTTGACAATGAAACGATAATATTTAGAAAATAATAACATAAAACTTCTAAATAGTCTCAGATGTATTTCACAACATACATAGTGCTTTAAATATTTATGTACATATGTAAATTCTAAACATTCCCACGTTTCAAGATGTAATGCAGTGGCATCACCACAAGATGGTGCTGAAAATGGCCCTAAATGTGGCTTTTCGTTCAAAGTTTAAAAAAATGTGATAGTATGGTGAAGAGAGGCATGGATGTAATGTCCTTGTACGACTATGTCGATTCTCAGGAGGATGGGTTTCACATCGTTTTGTCATGAGAAGCGGTTGAAATATGTAATGAAGTGAAGAGTTTTGAAAATGTAGTGCGTAGTAAGTACAGATATTTGAGTAGGCATAAAGAAAAGAAATCATAGTAAAAAGTACACATAAAAATGGTGGAGTGGAGTTCAGATACCTTTGAAATCTTGACCTCTGAAGTAACTTGCCACCTCTGGGTCTTGACAGATGTGGTCTTAGCTACAACTCTACCAAGAGGTGGACGACTACCTGAAAAAGTAGCTTCGACGATACCAGCACTCTTTCCATTTGGACTGCAGCTCTTCCAGCAGTGGGCCCATCTTCCATTTAATGGATGTAGATCTTAGCTATTATTGCATTAGGACTCGGCAGCACCATTACACACGTCTTTATACTCAGGTCCAAACAGACGAGCCTGTGGTAATAGCTCCATTGAGTGGTACGTGACTCACAGGGACAACTTAATTATGGATCACAAAGACAAGCATTATGAGTGCGTGTGTGTGTGTGTGTGTGTGTGGGGGTAGTTTATTAATTCTGAATAGTGCCAAACTTACAATAGTTTTGTGGACAACTTTCCTTTGAAATGATGCTTGCAAAGAGTCTTTGAACGCACCAAGGTTAGCTGAATGGGTTTACCCAGCCATCACGTATGCATCAGACCCATCAGTGTTTCATTTGACCCCCAACTGTCCACCATTTATTCTTCTGAGCCAAAACATTTCCTTAGCCAGCACTTTATCTCATTCATGCTCGATAATGAATCGTATCTAAGCTTCTCATTTCCATCCCGTTTCGCCGCTCTCCAGTCCACACAGATTTTCCCCGCTGCCATCTGTGGCACTCTGAAAGTAACCACAGTCCTCCTTATCTTCCTCAGTACAGGTTTACTGTCGCTGATCAAAGACTCCACGCTTTGTTCCAAGCTTAGAAATAAACGTCTTTTTTTCCCCGGAGAAAAAAAAAACAACCTCCTCTCACTTCATCAAATGATCCCATAGATATATTTGCAAAGCTGATGGAAGATTAGCTTATTGTCTTGCATGAAATGTACGAGACTGTCTTTTTTTTTTTTTTATTGGGAACGAGATGGGAGCTTAAAAAGGTGAAAAAAAATTTGTTGTTTCTGAACTGAACTGATCAAAAGATCAGGTACAGATTATTTGCTTTTTGATGTGTTGAATTTTCCCCCTCAAAAGAAAAGTTAAAATGGGCAGAAAAAATTAAGCATGACTTCATCTATTTAGAAATTATCAGAAAAAAAGAACTCTTTCGAACAAGTCAAGTCATTTGAACAAACAAGGTCCTTTAAGAACAAAAAAACAAACTGTAGTACTGCATGTTCCCACTGATAGACTGGCTCTCTTTCAGAGGACCAGAGTCCGTTTCCACAGGGAAAAAAATAATGTTTTTGGCAACGGGAACACAACACGACTATTGAACTCTGGTCCCCATCAAAGTGCAGGACTTGGTCTGTGAGTGTGCAAATCCTGGCGTTGTGTTTCTGGGTAGGAAAGAAAACAGAAGTCGTGTTAGTATTACAATCCATCTGAGACCCTCACTGTTTTTTTGAAGTAAGTCCTTTCAAGCCACTGCAATAATGATTGTTATTAATTTTTCTGTATATACACCAATGTCCCATTGAGAGGTAAATTCTGCTGTGCCTATAAAACCATCTACTGGTTGTTTGGACATCTCTATGAAAATGATGGCACCTTTTTCTTAGAGCTGTTGTCGCTTCAAGTGTCGGCACTCCCTAACAAGCAGCTGTTGTGAGTGAACATCATGTTCCACACAGACTCAACGTAGCGAAGGTGTGAACTCCTAACCCGTGAGAACCTGAGTCAGGCTCCTCCAGACTGGGTCCACTATTTTGCTGTGAGACAAACACACCAACAACGACCCCACCCTGGGTGGTTTAAGCAGCACTTAAGCAGTGTTTTGCTGCCCTACAGGTGTCTGTGATTCTGCATCGCACATGACGACTCAAAAACTACTCTGTATTTTCTGACCTATTTGTTCACTGTGATTTGTACCTTGAAAAGAAACAGTGGGAGCTGCCGTCACAATTAGCAGGAGTCCTCAGTGAGGGCTTCAGATGTATTATTCTTCTCAAATAGGGCAAATCTGAAAAGAATGAAGGAGAGCTGCTTTACATTTAAACACGTCTTTAGCCGTGAACTGTAACAATATTTGTACTGGAGAAGAATGAGACTGGCGGTAACAGTGACTCTGACAGCATGTCTAAGAGGAAAAAGGATTGGGCAATTCAAATAAGTGAAAGAGTGGAAGAGAGATTCTATAAGAGGGCGCACGATTAGCATAAATTGAAAAAAAGTCAGGTGAAGTGAGATAGAAAAACCACTACAGTGGTGGTAACCTTGCAGCTTGTAAAGCAAACTCGCAAAAGTTGGGGTCCGCTGGTTCAAATCCCTGGACTGGTGAGAGGTTGAGGTGAGGAATGCGAGAATGACCCGCTTGTCCCCACTCCAGGTTGCCAGCGCTGTGGGCCCTCGAGCGCGGCCCTTCATCTCTGATTGCTCACTGCACTGCAGCCACCCACTGCTCCTGGGGTGGGCCGTTCAATACCGAGAACAGGAAAGGTTAAAACTCCGAGAAGGAAATGGTCAACGAGCAGGAGGATCGTCTGATACAAACAGTGATGAAAACTGTTTTGCATTTTGACTGAAGGCATAAAGTGCACACCTTACAGCTATAACAGGGCATGATGAATGTCTTTCTTCTCCAATTACTTAATGATGGAACTATATTACAAAGAAATTTGTCCCAAATCCTAAATCACTGTGATACAACCATGTCAGTTTTGAAAATAAGCGTTGGCTGTTGTCGGATGCTCTGATGTACAAGCTGTTTTATCATTCTCGTTGTGGGTTTGAAAAGCACGTGTCTCCTTCTGGTGGGCTGCAGGAGTGGATGGAGTAGAGTCCTTCACACAGCTGGCCTTTCTTTGTTTCCAACCATTGTAAATGAGTTAAAGGTCACCTCCGTCCATGTCTATAGTGCGCGCTGTGCAGTGCAGTAAAATAGGCATTGTCCTCAAAGCTGTTGCAATGCTGGAGCACTCACAACTTCAATGCAAAAGCCTGTTATAAAACAAATACAATACCTCAGCGATTGCAAAACAGATGGGACATCGTCCTGTGCCACAACTGGACGCAGCATCCTTCATCCACTTGAGTAAAATGAGCGCATTTACTGATTTTCAATAACGTGATCCGATTGTGACTTTGGAGGCAAGCATGAAATTCTGGAGACATAAAACAACTTTAATTAATCAGAAATCATTTCAAATTTTAACTGGAGTTCAGCTGTTATGGACCAAAAGCAGAGTTTGTTGCTATTTCTCTGCATCTCCTCCAGTGGTGTCATTCAAACTGAATTGCTTGCAAACATGCAGACAGGAGGTCATAGAAATATACGATGTGAATGGAAATCTATGCAAAAAAGAATTGACAGGTCCGAGTCTGAACCGTGGTTTCTTCTGTTAACGTGAAGTATTTCTGTTGATAAGGGATTTCTGTATATCAGCTTTTCGGGCTGTTGCTTCTACCACAGTTCTCTGGGCCTCTGCTCAGCCATTCTAGTTGTATGCACTGCTCTCCCTTCTTTGTGTTCTTCATCCTCACCACAAGAGGTAGCAGTCTCATTATTTCCGAGCTAATTAGACATGAAACTGAAGTTCTCGGCAGAGCATGATTCGCACAATAAGATGAAATCCCTCCTTGCGCGACCTCACTGTCAGGGAAGGTCTGATTTGATAGCTGGCGTATCAGATGGCCAGAGGGTGATTATCATGCCAAGCAGCAACACAAATAAATGTCAGAAAAAGTCAGGCCATTCATCCGTCTCTCTCTGGGGCCAAGCGTCACTTACCACAGAGCAGATTAACTATGACTGAAGAATGCTGGAGCGCATGGACGCGGCGGTAAGACTCATCCAGGTCTTCATTTGCAGGCAGCCGGCCCGTCCTCAGTTGTCCTCAGTGCACACAGTGGTCCTTCCGATTCAGAGCTCTCGCCCACCCGCCCACCCCCTCAGTTCAGGGGCGTCCAAACTGTTCAACTTCAACATTGCTGGACTCTACCTTTTCTACGTTCCCAATGACAACCGCAGGCCAACCTCTTTCTGTAACTTTCCTGCCGTCCGCCTTTTCTCCCCCTGCAGTCATTGAAAGTCACCGTGCGGTCCCCATGCAAGCGAAATGACACCAAAATTTACATGTGGATTAATAAGACTGGGGAGGGATGCGCGGGGAGGGGGGGGGTCGCTTTTGTATGCTATACACGGGATGCTGGTGGTGAATAAAAATGCATGAAAACGCTGGCATTAAATATGCCACTCTTTTCCCCCAGGTCCTCGCAATTGAAGTCTCTGGCATATTCATCTTTCTTTTCTTTCTTTTCTTTTTTTTCTGCTGCACTACTTTCAACAAAAAAACTCAAAATCATCCCCATCCTCACTTGAGATTGCAGCACAGTCACCAGAATGCTGAAACGTTGCTGGGAATCGTTGTGGGCCTGGCGGTACCTCTGAAGAATAGCTGCTTGCTGTTTGTGGGATATAAGCAAATAATTTGACACAGTGTAATTTACTCTCTGGGAGGCCCATGGACATGAATCATAAGAGGTATTGGGGTATTTTATAATGTCCTTTTCACGACCATTGCCTGAAAAATGTGTTGCTGTTTTCAGACTGTCATAGCAGGTGTCGCTGAGGCCCATTAAGGGCTGGGAATGGCCACAGTATGCAAACAGGCAGACGGGGGTTGATGGTCACGGATGGGGGGTGGATGAGGGGAGGTGAAAATGAAATCGCTGGTTCGCTGAGCAGAGAGGTTGACGCGAGAAGACCCAACACGACACCGTTCGCCTCGCCTGGGGAAACCAAACGCTTTATCCAGGTTCACGCTTGGCCTCTTGCAAAAAGAGACACAAAAATATGTGAGCTGTAGCAGGATCCAAACATTTCATCATCATCACATTGTTCAGATTTACTGTGTGGCCTGCGTATCAAAACACTGTTCTTTGTGTGCGCACACAGAGTTTGAGATTTGAACTATTCAATAATAATAATATTAATAATAATAATGATCAGACAGCTCTGTAAAGTTTGTTTTGCAGGTGTTTTGAAGTTTTTATAAAACTTAAATATGTGTGTGTGTGTGTGTGTGTGTGTGTGTGTGTGTGTGTGTGTGTGTCCACTGCAACCTTGTTTGCTTGTTTTTTTTTGTATGTTTTGAAAGTGTTTGATTTCTGAACTGAAAACAACAATCCAGCAATACGAGAACATCCCATACTGAGTCTTGCATTCCCACTAAATTTTGTTTTAATGATCAATTTGTTGTATAAAAAGCATAAGCAGAAAATTGTGGTCAAAGTTTAAAGTCAAATGACCTCCGTTAGGCTGGTAATTGCATGACAACTTCAGAACATCTGCAGCTGATGGCAGCTGTTTATTCTACCGTGTAACCCCCCCCCCAACCCCCACCACACACCCACACATACCCCACACATGTCGCTTTCTTTTGCTGCACAATTATAAAACTTAAGTGAGTCACAAATCGTACGTCTTTCAAACTTTGACTAAAAACCCCAATGAGAAGTTGATAAGAAAATTAAATGTCTGGTGCTTTTGATTGAGACCTTGAACACACACTACTTTTTGAAAAGGTGCTAAAAGCTCTAAAGGTCTGAAACTTAGTTAGATAATATGTTATTTTGTAGAGATTTCTTTTTCATCATCTTTTGTGTCGAATCTCAAAATTAAAAGTAACTACAATTTGTCATGTAAAAATGGAGTGAAAAAAAGTGAATTACCTCTATGTACTTGTGTGAGTGTCAACAGAGGAATTGATTACAAGAACACGGACTTCATAAAATCCATTGTTGTACAGAAGCTACTCAAGTAATGAAATGTTGTAACCACGAGGCCCCCATAATTATTTTATTTGTTTTATTTTTCGGGAAATTTTGTCACCGTCACTTTCCAGTTGGACCATATTCAGTTTTCATCTGAGTAAAAATTGCTGTTTGGAAAAGTTCCTAATCCACCAAACGCAATTTCACTGAAAATGAACTGAAACCGTGACCCCCAGCTGAGGTGTCAAGATGACATTTATGTGTATCTTCACACTCCTAATGGTCATGTGCCACAAGAGTCAGCTAAGGTTCCATAAAGCAGGTATGGAAGGTGGATGGATAAATGGATGGATCGATGGATGGATGTGTTAGGCTCTCATTGTATCACTTTTTGGCTTCGGCCTGAGCAAATGATTTGAAATCATTTCACGAAGAGCTGACTTAGTTGTTTTAACTGTGGTGGTCCGAGCTGTCACATTGTAATTCCTCCATTGTTCCGCTTGTGTCGGAGAGCAAGCCGCGGCTGACCCATCTATCCAGCCGGAGTTGAACTGAACTGCTCCCTGTCTGGAGCACGAACACTCAGTGGCTTTGCTCCTGATGAGCAAGGCGCATAATTCCCCTCGCGACTAGAAAGCATGGCCGCATGACCCTCTGCAGATGTTGCTGAGGAACTGACGGATGCTGTCATCTTTCCTGAAAGGACTTCCTGAAACATCAGGCCTGCTTTTTTTGCCCCCCCCGCGTCCTTCAAGTAAAGTGCTGCTCAGCAGCTGTGCACTCAGTGCTTCCATTACAGCCTTTGCTCACTGTAATATTGCAGCAACACCACTAATGAAAGTGATATATTCTCATTTAGTGAACCTTCCATGCAGAGAGTTGCTGTTTGAAACATTTTACCCATAAAACACATTTGGAAAGTGTTTTGGAGCTCTCGCTCTGAGATCCAGTCAACCCTGAACTGGAGCTAATCAAAGTCTGCATGCAGGTGATCCCTCTCCATTGTCTTTCATTTGTCAGTGATTGACATGCATCCCATTAGACTTAACAATTTTAGATACATATCATTAAACAGTCGTTCCTCAACTGCTTATGTTCCATGAAAATCTGAAAAAAAAAAGCCTGGATCGGGACCAACTCTTCACATTTTTGACAGTCTCAGACACAGTATGGATTCAGTGAGTGGGCGAGGTAAAAAACATGGAGGGGGGGTGGGGGCTTATGCAACACTTCCAAGAGAGAGAAAGGAACTTAATTGTTTAAACAAGCTGCAAGGAGTCTGATATCAAGGGGATTATGCTGGTTGTGGGTGATTAATTCAACATGCAAGGATCAGATTGTCCGCCACCAGTTGTCCACCACGTCTGCGTTATCTGGCTGGCTGGGCGAGACTGTTACTGATCCTACAGGCTGCCCGGTGCTCTGTTTGTGTGAGTGATTGTCTGCGAGCCTAATGGTAATCCATAAAGCTCAGCTTGACGCGTGGAGTTAAGCAGGATTGTCAAATAATCAATTCCGCCCCAGTGACTTACTTTTTTTGCCAAACAGCCGCGTTGGTCCTATCGGGATTTGTCTGTGAATTCTTCGATTGATCCGGGAGGATTTTATAGACACATGGGCTTCACTGCTGTTGCTCTTTGCTGAACTTTGTGGCAGTCAGGCTTGGCTTGGCTGCTTAATGATTTCTTTTCGTTGCATATTTATCTGCTGAAATGGTGATTTTTTTTTTAGATTGTTGCTAATAGCGCATCAATAATTTATCTCAAGGCTTTAAATGAACTGTTTGATAGACACCAGCATCGAGTGAGTGGTCAGAATGCAAAGGCCCAAATAAAATGAATGTTTGATATGATTCTCACAATAATAAGCAGTTTCTACTCCCATCCATTCAAATGAGACTGCAGTGATCCAGTTTTGTTTTTTTTTTACTTGTTTTTCCATGTGAAAATCAGCTATTCTACATGGACTCTTTTCTTTGGCGTGCACCTCCTTGAATGCAATCCACTTCTTGGCAGATTCAGCTATTTGACAGAAATTTTGAACGGGTGACCTTCCAGGTCCAAGCTTGCTTCACAAACTCCTCAGCCACCACATTTTGAAGGCTTCTGCTCATGGATGACAGGAAAAGTTGTTGTGTTAACCAGGGACGAGTTTTATCCTTGTTTTGGCCAATCAGAGACCAGAGAAGCCAACCAAGCTCAATCACAGCACTATGTCTATGATAAAAAAGTCTTGCAGCGCATTATATTTCATTTTCCTCTCAAATCACATGTTCCGTTTCCTCAAAATGCTCCCATCTTTCCCATAGATCTTGATGGAAGCACAACGGGAAATGCTTCAGAACATCATCTTTTCGAATGAAAAGGCAATAAGTGTACGGATGTAATTCAAACAGAATAAAATGCAACACCATAATAAATGCTAGATTTGCATTGCTTGCAGAGACTCACCGGAACTATAATTTCCAAAGCACCAGCCTTTCACTTATCCCTCTCAGCAAATGTCTATTTGTGCCTCGGGCTCAGTTGTAGACATTATACCATGTTGGGTTTTTTTTTTTTCTGAAAGCAAAACATAACTAGAATCCAACTGAAATGCTCTGCTTGATGTGATGCAAACAGTGTAGTGTGAGTTGGTTTGGATCGCTGTTCCACTCTACGTGCTGCTGTTGCCGCCTTTATTTGGAAGTGAAAGGAGAAAGAAGTAACACTTTGTAATAAAAATTTACATACAGCAACTGAAAAATGAGTTGGTTGGTCACCCGAGCGACATTTGTCACTTCAGTGAGATCTCTTTCCTTCAGCACCCTTAAAGGTCTGGGGACTTGGTGGGAATGGATCTTGAGTTGTGTGAGTGTGTTTTACATGTTTTGAATGTCTGTGTCTTTTTTCACTCGTTTTCAATGAGAATCACAGTCCTTCTTTGCCGAAAAAAAAGGTTATTGCACAAACCGATCAAATGTTGGTTTGAAGGCACTGAAATGTATTGGGGATCACTCATACACCTTTTTGTGTTTTAATGTTGTCTGTAGGTTTTTGGACTTTATCGAGGGTTGTACCTTTTTATCAGAAAACACATGAAGATATTTGGGCTTCATAAAGACCTGTCACGAGTTTCACGTCCACGAGTTCACCAGCACCAGCTCCCACTGAGTGTTTTAATCTTGTTCTCGCTCTGTTATTGCGCCTTACCTTGAGCAAGGACAGAACTCAAAAGCACTGTCAGTACTTCATACAGTCACACTGGCCTGTCAAAGGCAACATCAAACAGAGAGGAAAAGTCCTGACCATGCAAAGAGTGAGCAGCAGCATGGTGGGTGGGTAGGTGGGGGTGGGGGTGGACGGGCTGAAAGCTACTGTGTTATTCAGGGATGATTGAAGAGTTTACCTTGGGTTTCTTTTCTCTCTTGAACGCCTTGTGTCGGTCACTGTCTGCTTCATGAAAGTAGTAAACATAATAACAGACCATCTTAGTACTTTATAACACGCAGGCATGCGCTACAGGTCTTCATTCAGGCCATCGCTTTATTAAACAGACATCTCTGAGTAAGTTTTTCAACAAGAATCAAAAGGAGTTTTATATTTTGCAGATGATGTTATCAGGTTGGTGCCTTCAAAGCAGGACTACAGCCTTAGCCGGGTCATTCCGCCGAAAAGTTTGAAGCAGCTGCAACAAGAACGAACACCTCCAAATCAAAGGCCATGGTTCTTGACCAAAGCAAAAAAAAGGTGGTCTGAACCCTCCTGGTTGCAGATGAGTTCCTGAATCAAATGGAGGAGTTGAAGTAGCTCTGGTATCCCGTTCATGAATGAGGGTTGGATGGAGTGAGAGATTGACAGACATTGACAGATCTCAGACACATTGTGGTTGAGATAAGGGTGGCTAGAGGGTGGTGAGATGCAACCTTCGAGATTGGGTGAGGAGTTTGGTCCCTTGTTACTCTCTGTCAACTTTCATCCCTCTCACCCTTTTAGAATGCAAATGAGACATTTTCTGTTCATTTTGCTGTTATATTTACAAGCAAACTTTGTGCTTATGAATGGATTTCAGAAGTATGCTTTTCCAAGCCTGCCAAGTATGCTGAAAGGTAATTTGCATTTGATGACTAATCACCAAATTTTTGAGTTGCACTTTGCAAGTTAGATTATTTAATCGTATTTTAATTGTAGTTTGTTCTTTTTCTGTCTGCTGCAGCAAACTTAGTGTTTATTTTTTAATTTAGTTGAATGCATTTAAAAGACGTTTACAGTCCCAGTTTGGTTTTTCCGTTGATTTCTTCATCTGCTCTGAGGGCGAGAAGCTCCAGCACCTCACGATCTTTCCTGTTAGCAGTCATTCCCAAGGTGTTCTTGTCTGAGCCACTGTGAAACAACAGCTTATTGTTGCTTTCCTCTCCCGCCGTTTAAGCTGGTTCATTTAACACAGGAGACTTCCTCCTGAGAGGGACAAGGGGGACTAGGACGTCACCCCCCCCCCCCATCAGACTACTACACCTTTTACATGTATAGTAGTGTAGTCTCTGTGAAAGAAGCTCTTGTTAGATTGCTAGATGGATGGTTATCCTTTCATCTAGTCATAAAAAGAATATATCTGTATGAATATATAACATCAACTAGAAAAATTATCATCTCCTTGAAGACAGTGACTGACAGATGATCTGCAAGAACCAGCTCACACTTCTCAGCAAAGTTGCACAAATAACATCCAAAGCAGCGTGTTTGCTGTGTGGGGATCCAAAGTGTGTTTAAACACAGTGACATGGGACATAAGAGTCCAGCAGCGGATGTGGCTTCGCTTGATGGCTGCCGTGTTGACACTAAAAGACTTGACGGGCAGATCTTTCCAGAAACCCCACTGACTCCCGCAGACCAAGTTGGTAACAGTTCTGCATGTAAATTGCAGAAGTGCCTTGAAGCTTTCTGGGCTGACAGTGAAACCCACAACCAAAAATGAAAGTGATGCACACAACAAATAAGAATATGACAAGCTGTTTTATCACCATGCCAGTTCTGTGTTGCTCTTCTGTTGCTTCCAATGATGACTCCGCACAGATGTGCATCTGGGTTTTAATTGTTAGCTCAATTACTAAATTGCTCATGTCTATTTAGGTCTTTGAAGGCTTCTTTTAGAAAAATTCTATTCAATTCTGCAAAAAAAGTTTGCAGCCAATAAGTCATCAAAGCTTCTTTTTTTGTCAGTCCCTAAGCTGTACTGCAGGGGGCCTGACACTTTCAGAGTTCACTTACAGCTTTGAAAGTGTGGCATTAAAATTGTTGCAGGGGCAGAAAAAGACTGAACAAAGGAAATTGCTCCTTTTTTTCCCCCCGTTCAACTGTGGACTATATAAATGTAGCAGGATCACAATCAGATATCTTTATTTATCCCCAAGGGACAATTCAGCCTTCGCAGCAACCCAAACACCATCAAAAGCTCACAGCAAGTGACAGCTTCTGACAGAGATAGGACACAGCGCAACAGCAACATTTCAGAATAGACATGAATGACAGAGACAGTGGATGAGACCACTTTCATGAAAAATGATAAATTAAAGAAGTCTGTGTGGTGAGAGGCCAGAGGACTTAGAAGGCGGATTGGTTTATTGTCATAGGGGGGCGCAAAGTGGCACCAGCCGAGGAAAATGAGAGTGAAACCATCGGACTGAACCTGGCTGTAATGTGTGATGACCTTTTTAAACCTTCTTACCACGTGTTTCTCTCAGATTGGACGTAAGTGTGCTTGTGCTGGACCCCAATGAGCCTGGAGCAGCCCTGGACGATGGTGTTCAAAGTGTTCCTGTCTTTGGCAGACATCCTATCAGACTAGCAGATTAATGCAAATGTCAAAAGTTTTTCAAGAAAAAGATGACAAAGATCTGAAGAAAACAGAAGTGTCACAAACATTGAATAAAAAGCGTCAGCTAAGCCTCAAATTTGAATGTAAAAAGAATGGGGGGGGGGGGGGGATTGAAGTCGTCAACTATTGTTAGTATCCTTGGGTCAGATTAATGTGATGACCTATTGTGAGCCCAGCATGGCTGGTTGTCTGTGAGTGTGATTGAGTTGACTATGTAAATAAAGAGACTGAGAAAATCTATTTGAAAGTTGTGACAACATGGTTCAACGATGTAATGCGAGACATTTTGTTCTAATTAGCTGAGTTTTGTTCATTCGAAATATGAGATAAGATTGGAATTTGGGCTAAGTCAAGCTACCAGGTGAGCCATTGTCACTAATTTTGAAGAAAAGAAACTGCAAGGAGAAACTGAACTGAAATTTAAAAAAGTAGATAGCATCCACAAACGGAGGTAAAATGGTCATAATAACCAACAGGAAAAACAATGTAAATGTCCAAACTACAAATGGAAAAACCAAAGTCGAACAAAAAAATGTAACTTAAATGTCCCGAGATGATTCCAAAAGGATCCTACTGAGAGTCGTTGCAACTCGAAGTACACGCCTCGACCAGACTGCGGAGAGTGAGCGGCGCCGTATTGACTCCTTCTGCAGCTGCAGTAATTGAAGTGATAGCCGGGGAGCCTGCCATCCATAACATATCGAGGAGCCCTTTCGCAGCTCAAGCAGGGCGTTTAACCATCTCATCAAAAGACGCTTGGAAGCTATTTATCAACGGCTGCGTCAGTGAGGAGGCGCTTCACCTTGAGGAACAGAGTTGCAGACACTCGAGACAAATCGAGGCAAGAAATCAAACACAATGAGTCCTTTTATTGGCGCCCTGCGTTTCAGAGGAACAAGTCAAATTTGCATGCGCGGTCTCGGTCGTAAATTAACGTGCTCTTCCAAAACCAGCATGAACAGGCTTCTTGGTCACTAAGAGCTGTGACAAATCTACCATCCAACAAGACCAGAAGCCTTTTAGGGAGATAGATGTTACATGGCGATGCTCTTCTTATTTTCTTCTCATTTTCTGAGCAGTTTCTTTTCAAGGGCGGGTCCATTTATCCGCCGCAGAAGGCCAGTTGGGATGATGCGCGAGTGACTTCTTGCATACATCCGTGCGCCATAATTCCTATCATTCCACTTCTTGTCGCGGCTGAAAGAAACATACATTTGTGCACCGAGTTGGAGCCCACTGGCCCGTTTCGAAGATCAAAGTTCCTCAGTGTGTCTCTGGCAAGCAATCGATTGAAGGATTATGACAGATGCTTAAGACTCTTTTTGAAAGAGCTCTGGGACCCAAACAGACAGGCATAGCAATGAAGGCTATTTGTGACAGAGCTGACAAAGGAGCTGGGAAGTCTCTGAATATTAAAGCGTTAACCCACAGAATTTTGTGAAAGTCTGGACGTTTTGGCAGCATGTGAGGGTCAGGGAGAGTGTTTGTTGTTGTTGTTGTTGTTGTTTTCAAACAGCTGCAGTAATGGCAAGTTTACTTACCATACCTTCATGAATAAATGTAAACAGGCCAGGGCTGCGAAGTAATAACTTGTAATACAGGCCTGTCAATAGCCGATGGTGCTGAAACAAAAGGACAGCAGATCAATGGAAGTTACTCATATTCCTTGAGTCATTTGAAAGACGATTCTCAAGCCAATTCAAAATTTCACATTTTGAGCAATCTATTGTTTCTTAAATCAAAGGGGCCCGGAGCCTTGGTGGTCGACCAAGGCTTGACCTACCCTGGCAAAAGTATTACAACAGAACTATTTACGTGTGTAAGTTTATTACAGTGCAGTAGAATTGACCAAATGTGTAGCGTGTTTGGAAATAGTTGTTTATTCATATAATTAAAGACCATCCTCAGCAAATTCAATGAAAAAATGAAGTCATACACAATTTTGTTTTATTGTTTTGTTTTATTATCAAACCAGCCACCTTTGGCTTAAAGCAAAGCCGAACATATTTTTGCCATTCTGTCCAGTTCTTTAAGCAAACTGTCCGTCCAAGTGTTTGAAAATATTTTAAGCATCCTGTGAGTACAGTTTTTGACACAATGCATTTCTACTGATGAATTGAATTTTCAGTACAGAGGGAAGAAATGCCAAAGTGTAAATTTACATCCATGCTCTGTGTGTTTATGTGCACATATTGCAATTATAAATTGCTAATATATCACACAAGAATATTAAATGTTGAGTGAGAATGAGAACCAGAGAGGGGTTCTGCACACGTTCTTGGAGGCAATTTAGGCACAAGGGGAAAAAAAGATTGGAAACCACTGGTCTACATAATTATTTAGCGTTTGCCTAATGACATCCCATTTTCACATATTTCCTATTTGTCTCTTGCTTCATATGCTCTTTGCCATTTTGATCACACTGAATGGATTCTGTTTGTAACAAGCGTCTGAGGAACGCTGAAAAGGAATGGCTCACAAGGAATAAACGAAGACGTCTTCACGTGTGTCTGAAAATACTTAAAGTGGCTCAGGACTGTCCATCTCAGGTTTCTGTGGCGTCACCACAGTCCACAGAAGTCTGTTCCTTTAACTGCCTCTGATGTCTTCTCCCTCTCCGTGAAGGCATCAGAAAGGATTCAATAACCGCATGGCAGTCTGTGTAATATCCCAGCCGATGTATGCTACAATGATGGATGGAAAACAATAAAAAAAATAAAATGAAATTTGGAATCCAGAGTCAACTTCCTCTGAAGTTATTGGGCCCCTACCCTGACTAAACAGAGTCATAATATAAGAACACAGGGGATTGAAATAAAAAAAAAAGTTAGCACCCCAGCATTCTTTATGACTTCATCACATCGAGTGCGCTTCATTTCTCCTCCGTGATGGAGTCGCTCCCTTTTGTTGGTTCTGCTCCTGTGTGCCTGGTGCTGCCAAATCTCCAGGCAATTTCATAACAGGAAGAGAAGTCATAATCGATAAGTGGGGGGCTGTTTTTTTTCTCCCGCGCCGCCTCTCAGCTGTCTCTGTCGCTCCACCGCTCTTTATCTCCCACCAAATAACCCGCATTAGCTGTTACACATAAACCTATCAGCCAGCCGTGTCATCTCGAGTGAGACTGTGCCTTTTCTCTCGCCGTCCTGCATACTGAAAATAGCTTTTTACTTTCTCCACCAAATGAGATCCCCAACTTGGTGAAGAGCGTGTCAGAATTAGTCGTTCTGTTGGACGGGAAAAGGCCTCGTTGACAAACCGTTTTCAGAACACTTTTGTTGACAACTGGTTCTCAAAGTTCTCAAGTGGTTCTTATATGTTACTCAATGGTGCAGTCTGTGGGGACTCAGACTGTTTTTCTCCAAAGTGAGCGGCAGAGTCTTCTTGATAAAGAGAAGCTCGGCTGCATTATCAGTGAAGAGCCTGTTTCTATAATCATCCGCAGTGTGACAGTGAGCTAAAGAGTCTTTCACTGCTGTCATGGAACTCTCATAGGTTTCAGTTTACCTGCAAGTGGGACAAATATTCAGACGTTGCTTCTGGATTCTAAGTGATGCTGTGAGAGAGGAAGCATCAAGTGTAGGGTTCTCACTGACCTAAACTCCTTTTTTTTTTCTTTTTTTTTAACAGGGTGTCGTATTTTGGAGGCACCGCTGGGGGATATAAGACGAAGGGCAGCTCCAGGTTTTTCTTGTTATCACTTACACCTACAATAAACAATAGAAAAAAAATCATCCTTTCACATCCTCTCAGGTCAGGGCTAGGAGATACAATGAAAACCAGTACACTGACGATGTGTTGCTGCAAGAGAGCAGGTGCTAATTTTCAATTACTGTATCCTCCAGAGCAAACACTCCCAGAGAGGAAAAATGAAGCATTGTGTCTTTGCGTTGTGTATTTCTTTTTTAATCTTTTAATCCAACCTTGTTTAACTTTATGTAGAATAACTATAACGAACATTCTATCATGCCGTTTGCTGGTGCAAATTATGGTGTAAAAGCTGTAAACAAACTGATGCTGGTCACAAAATTGTCCCATTTCTCTGATGCTGTGTGATAGAAAATGTTCTGTGTGAATTCACAATAAATAACAGCACTAAGAATTCAATGAATGTGCAAGAAAAAAAGGCCTTTTACTCTCGTGCTTTAATGTGATCTGACTTACACAATGCAGTCTTTTACCTTTACGAACAATTACGCTCTGCAGTCCAGAGAGAAGGTCCGGCTTTGTTTTAATGGTGTTTCCACAACAGTTAATGCCCCCCCTCCAATGAATAAATCAGAGTAAATCACTATAAAGCAGCCCTGCAGTGAGAATGCCCTCCATATGGCTGCCTTGCATTACTATTTATTATGTGGTCTATAGCAGACATACTTCTGCTGCTCTATCCTATTCTTGCTGCTCTGCCTTTGTTTAATCAAAATACACTCTTCCAAACTTAACTGTAGCATGGAGATTGTTGAAATGGGGAGAATGCTGCAACTCATTTGCCCTCTCAACCTGCTGTTCATTTACATTGAGTATTTCTATAATGCACAAGTATTATCAGCAGATTTGTATTTAACTATCTTCGTGTGTTGCAGTGGTAAATAGCAAGGGGGAATACAGGCCTCCGTATGGACAGTTGGATGGACATAAGCTGAACATTTAGGCTGGCATCAGGTTGCTGTGTGTAAAACACTGGGATAATGGGAGGATGTATTTTGGTTCAAGCAAAATCTCCCATTGGCAGACAAGAAAAAGATAGACTGCAGGCAGACGATGAAAACATTTCCATCACGTCTGTCTTTGTGTTTTGTGGCCAAATCTTTCATGTCTCCAGTCTTATGACAGAAGAAAAGGTCCAGGAACACTCTCTGAAGTGGACCGCTTCAGTGCGTCAAGATTTGGGGCTCCTCTGAAACGGCTTGTGTTTTGTTTTTTTGGGTCAGTCATTGTTGGTTAAGTATTCATTCCTCTGTTTTCAGCATCAGAAGTACAGGAACAAAGGACCCCAATGCCTTGCACATTAACCCAATATCGAAGATGCACTGCAAACCAAAACAGTGTCTGCACCGGGCTGCACGCTCTGAAAACAGAGGCAGATGACCTCAGAAGTAATAATTAATTATGCCCATTCCATTGATAACGAGCTCCTGAATATGTTGTTAAAATACGACTCTGATTAAACAAATGGCGCTTCAAATCTAATTTGTATGTGTGTGTGTGAGGGAGTGTTCAAACAAAGGTTAAAACGTGGTGAATGACAAGAAAATGAAAGGCTTGGCTCAGAAAGGAGGGAATAAATGAAAGACTTGCTTTCACAGGGACAGACTCAGAAATGGGATGTTTTGAACATAGCCTCCATTGCTAACTTGAATCGAACAATAAAAAAAGTGGCATTACTGTTGGTCAATTACTCATTCGTGACAAAGAAGGCTCCAAATCATGGCAACCTCCAAAAACTCAGTGAGCTTTGTCACCTTAATGGAAAACTGGAGAACGTGATGTTGCTGGGTTTTCACTGCAACTGTAAAAAAATGGCTCCTACAAGAAATACATGAGGCACTCGGCATACTTCATGCATCTGCCACTCCACATATGAGTGATGGGGTAAATATTCCGCCTGTCCGGTGCACTTAAGGTAATCTACGCCACAATCAAGAGGCCAGCCAATGGCAGATTCTTACAGGAAGGGGACACCATGGAAGATACCAGTTGGGAAATTCCCACTTCCAAAAATGGGAATTGCTCACAAGAAAATGAATAACAGCCAACAAGCCTGCCCAATGAAAATCAGCAGACAAATAGAATTGTGATGAGCTATATAAACCCACTGATATAACAGCGCTTGTAAAGTATTGTCATCTGTGGGCTTTTATTGCGATACATATGAAAAGACTGCTGTGCAAGAAGCAAAGTGGCTTGATGAGAGTGATAACGTCTAGCTGTTTGACTGCAATAAGGTCCCTACTTTTTACAGCGTGTTGTGGAGAAATACAATCAAATGAGCAGTCCAGGGGGAAAAATTCATTTTACCTCCCCAGAAGGTCTGAGTGTGATAGCATTCAGGTCTCTCACACATGTGCGTCAAGAAATTGGAACATTAAACATATAAAAACTCAAAAAGAAGAAAAAATCCGAGCAAACGGTGTCATCCCAAAGACAGACAAGGACACAATGTAGGACAAAGGATAAAGACTTTGAAGTTAAAACACATATGAACAGCAAAGCACTGAGACTGGAACATAGCAGTACGTGAACAGCCGAGATGATAGGCTATGACTAGGTAATACAGGAGCACTGGGAGTAGGGCATGCTGGGAATAAAGAGGGGGGGGACATAAGAATCTATGAGAAGAAAATAAAAACAAGGTAAAACACCAAACTAAGAAGTAGAATGGGCAGACAAAAACATGGCTCCACTTGTGTGAATTGTGGAAACATGGAACGCTCTTACCAGCCTATTATCTCATTGATCCAACAGGAGGATCAATACTGGGATGTGATAACAATAACCGCTTTACCTGGCTTGGCAGCCTTTCCCTGTCTTGGCAATAGCTTTCAGGACTATTATGAACTTGTATCATATAGTCAGACTGCAATACCGAATGACATGTTGTTTCAATCTTTCGTTGGCTCACAATGAAGCCATATAAGGACAAATTTGTCTCAGGTGCTTTTGTATCATGTCACCAGCATCTGCAGCACCTGCAGTTTTGGGACGGTTTCTTGATAAATGTAACAATTAGTTACTTCACAAATCAATAAACTTCTTCCAGGTTATAGTCAAGGTCCTGAAAAAAGATTTAATTTTAGTCAGAAAGTGAAACTTCTTGCTGGCTCGTCGCATCGGGATGGCGGTTGAGACGTGCAGGCGAATGACCGACTCCTTCACCGACACTCGGCCAGCCAGCAACAGAGCAAAGAGGAGAAAGCATGCTGCTTATTTTTTATCTATTATGAGACACAGCATATCACTGGGAGGGTACTGATGTCTCCTAAGGTCAGCGATCAACTTTGACATGCAAATCTGCATCTCCAGCCACACTTCCAATGCAATAACAAAGGGAGAAAGAGACAGAGAGAAAGTGGGAGTGAGGGTTCAGCAAATGCTAAGAGGTCATGTTTCTATGTAATAAACTGATGGCAAACAGGATGTTTTTCCTTTAAATAAAGCCCCTGGCCATTCTTGCATGAGGGTCTCACTTAGTGGCTGTGAAGAGTGAATGCAAGGCAAACCAAATGGAGTATTCAGTCTGCTCCATCTCGCTCCGTGGCTTCTAAACTGATGCTTGTGCCACTCTGGGCAGTTGCACCATCAAACAGTTTTGGTCAGGAGTGCATTAGCCTGTTACCCTCGTCCCCTCTCACCCTGAACGGGCACTGCACAGCACGCCATGACGCAGTGTGGCACGGCACAGCCTGGCTTTGTTTGCATTGTAGTTGGTCCTATCTCATCCGTGTGCGGCTTTCACAGCAGTTCGCCAGGTGTTGTTTGACCCTTCGCATCAACACACCCACGTGATTTTCTCAATGTTCCCATGTTGGCGAAATATGAGCTTAACTGCAGTGTGCCAGCTTTCTGTCTTGTGATGTTTTTCACCTGGTAACTGACAAAAAGGTATGTATATATGCTCCACTATCAGCAGCGACCCCCTTAGACCTGAAAATAAACAGGGAAATGCTTACCGTATATTCCAGATTATAAGTCACCCTTTTAGACACATTCCCGGTTCAGTGTCCATTCTAGTCAGTGCCGCTGAATGTGCTCCATAAGCATAATGCATACTTATTCGGTTTGTTTTTCTCTAATTTCTTTATTATTTTTGAATTGCCTTTCAAAATAAAATGTCTGTTATTGGTTCAAAGTTTCTCAAATACATTTCCCACCAAAATGCGACTTATTGTCCGGAGTGACATGCACATGTTTTTTCCTTCTTTATATGCATTTTTTGGTTGATGCGACTTACACTCCGGAGCGACATCTTACATCTTATTTTTATATCATAGGGTATTTCTAACTTAAAACAGATCAAATTTACCACTATTCTCTTGCCACATTTCTGTGATTTCATCCACATGTTCAAAACCACAGAAATCACAGAGCACATGCAATGCACCAAATCCCTTAGGAGTTTTCTTGGCACTGTGGGGTGGGATTGTAACTGGGAAACAGTTGTGAATGCCACTCCTGTATAAAAAGGATAAAAAAAAGAGAAATAAAATCAGGGAAAAACATCTTTTCATTGATGAATACTGTGAGGTTGTTATCCCTGCCTGAAACAAGGGGTAGAAACATTGACTGCTGCCATAGACAGACCCAGACGACAACCAGGCTCTCAAATGTGCACTTTAATAGCGAGGCCTCATGCAGCATGCATTGTTAAATAATTCGGGAAAGCAACATGGAGGCTGAACTGTGACAATCGTATATGTGTTTATTCCAAATGGAAAACAGATCCTGCTGTTCTGTTTTTGTTTTTTTTCTGCTCCCCGCTATGACAATACCGAATAACAGCGTGGCACACCTACAACACAATAAGTGACACAATTAATCTCGCCGATGGGAATGAAGTCGGAGACAAAGAACCTCCAGGGTGCATGCACACGTGGCAGCAGCAACAGCCGAAGAGGGGTTGCGCACTTGTTTCCATTCAAATTGAGCACGAGTGAAGTGCAGCACTGTGGCTGAACAGCTGATTATACATCTCGGTTCTTGCTGACACCAAATTCGCAGAATTTCTTTCATAACGTCTTCAGTCATCAGTGGGTTCCTCACTTTTATGGACAGGAATTTCTGGGGCCCTCTCAGGAGCGGAAGGGAGTCCAGTTTGGGTGCCGCAGGATATCATCGAAGCTATTTGCAGATGATGTCTTCCTGTTTGCACCTTAAAACCAGCACGCGCTGGAGCGGTGTGTAGCTGAGCGTGAACTGGCTGGGATGAGAATCACCATCTCCCAATTGATGGCCATGATTCTCGACTTGTAAAAGGTTGGTCTATAACACTCCAGGTTGGAGACAAGCTTCTGCCTCAAGTTAAGGACTTTCAGGATCTGGATTCTCCTGATTCTTACAGTTCCTGGTTCAGGGGTGAGGTTGGTGAACAGGATGGCCACCCCGGGCTGCAGGGAGTTGGGGTGCAGCAGTTTGCTTTCGTAAGGGTAGTACTGGAGATGAGTGATCCAGTATGTGAAACAGTTGGGATTTTTTTCAACTCAGTACAGCCATTCTGCCCAGAATTTTTTTTTTTTACACTTTTCACCTTTTTGGAAAATATTCAACTTATTGGCTTGTATAAAAACGACTATAATCATAACGTAGACAATATGAAAGCTGCGTTTTGAGACGCTGTGGTGTAAACTTAAAAAAAAAAATCTCCCACACAAATTTTATTTGTAACTCATGATTTTTATCTAAGGAATCTTTCGCGGTCGCCATAAGACTCCGCGTTCAAACGTTTACCGAACCTGTTGCGCGTTTAAACGAGCTTATCGACACGCTGCAGCACCGCAGAGAGAAGAACCGATGTAAACGCACAGCGGTGTCTCGCGCGTTTCCACCGCCGACGCCAAACGCGCTCCCGGTCGGCCGCACAGGGGGCTCGCGGCTCGCTCGTCTTGTTTCTCCTCGCCAGCGCCCTCCGCGACGCGCATCTCCGTGGATCAGCCTGCGCCGAGCATCGTCGAGCCGGGTCGGGAGAACTGGAAGCGTCTCCGCGCTCGGGCTTCAGAATAAGAGCGCAAGGGGGGAGGGGGGCTGGCGCGGACCGCAGCAGGTGCTCGTTACTTGAAGAGGGCCGGGCGGAAGGTGCAGACGTCGTTTTCTTGCCAGCTTGCCGCTCGCAGCGTTTGCCAATAAACCCCGACAATTTGAAGGAGGGACTTTGGTGGAGCGCTGCGTTGGTGGATGCTTTACAGTCGCACGGGAGGACTTGAAGAAATAAAAACAACAACAACAGAAAGAAAAACACTTTTCGGGGATTTTCAGAGACTCGCAGGCTAATTTTGTCAGACGACAGCGCGCAGGAGGCAGACGGCAGAGACGAAACATGAAGAATCCGCTGTACTGGGCTGTGCTGGTCGGGATGTGCATCCTGCTGATGGAGCAAGGTAAGTGATGGATTCTTTTTCTCCCTCCGCGGAGCACCTGTTCCTTTGGGCTTTGTTTGTGCGCAGGACGAGGGCTGTCCTGTCTGTTATGAAGTGGCGGTGTGTGTTTGACGCTTGGAAGCGGGTCGTGAAGCGCGGCTGAGCTGGGGGGTTTTTCGGCTGTCTGTGGCCGGACTCTCCAAACAGTTTGCTAAGCCTGGACTTTACAGAGGTTTATATATTTGTCCTTTTCTACCCTCCGAGAAAAGTCTACTGTTGTCGGGATGATTGTCGGTCGCTGCGCCTTTACGCACGTGGAACGAGAATATAGTGAGGAAAGGTTTGGAAGTGTGCAGCAGTTCCATCACCCACGGTCTGCGGAGCAGGGGGTTCTCCGAGCTCAGATGCACCCACAAATGTGCGCTTGCCCGTTGTTGTGCCCGCGACTCCCCCCGCACTGCCGATCGTCCCGCCGCTTCGGCGAATCAGCCGGACGCGCTTGTTCTTTCCAGCAAAGTTGATCGGGCATTAGTTCGCTAATCCGCGTTGACGGCGTCAGTGACGGGGTCACTCAAGTTAAGCCGCGTCTACTCCGCGCTGCCCCGAAGAAGCAAGCCTGAGGCTCGCTGACCCCCCCCCCCCACGTCTTCACACTGAACATGCGTGTCCGGGAAACGACCGGATCGTGTCCGGATAGCGGCGCGACTTGAAATACACTGGGAAGCAAAAGCGCATTAACTCCTCCGAGCGAACCCGATCGTTCTCTTTCGGTTCGGCGTGCCGGAGCTTCACAATTAGACCGGCCTCCCAGGGAAAGATTACTGCGGCCAAATCCCTCCTTGTCTTTTCATAATGACCCTTGAAGTCCGAGGCTGAACGGTTACATAAATAAACGGGGCGCGTAGATCAACGAATGGAGTGGAGGAATCGATAAAGGAAGAAGGTAGGGTGGGAGGGAGGGAGGGGTGTTTTTTCCCCATGTCATTTGGCCGGCACCCCCCCCCCCCCACCAGCCCAATTACAGAGTGCCCGTTCAGCTGCCCACCGAGTAAAGTGCAACTCCCGCAACGACACACACAGGAACCGATCAAAGCTGGTTTGCAGCGTGAATAGAATGCATCAACTCACGTCGAGTTAACCACCACCTGTTCGTTGATTGAGACTTTTGCCCAGTAACGTCGTAATCCTAAAGCCACCCGCCTCCCTCCGCCACATTACTGCAATCCACCCTAAGTATCTTGGGCAGTTCTAAAAACTTGTACTTGAGTACCACAGCGTTCTATAAATTGTTTCCAACTGGTTAGAATGTTATACCCTTCTCAACAATGACTGAAATAACTCTTAATGAAAATTCATTTGCATTTCCAATTATGGTCATTTGTTATAATAATTCCAAGTGAGAGTGTATTTCTCCAAATGAGTCAAAGTAGTCAATAAAAACAAGGGGGACAGAATAAACAGGAATTTCTCAACCATGAAATGTCTGTTTGGACAAACAAACGGGGTAGGGGGCAGCTTTTTCTTCTGTCTCATACTGCGTCGCATCAAAAATAAGACGGCTTTAAAATACCTTGGGAAAATTCATCCCCCCCTTCCCCCCAACTGTACCCCCAATCTAAAGTCGTATCCACTCCCAGGCTGCACCAAAACGGGCCAGGAGTTGTTTGCATATCAGCAGATCTCAGGCAGATGCAGAGTTGTGTTAGATTAGATTAGATTGAATTTAAATTGTCCCTGGTGGGGGGGGGGACTGGGTTACTGCAACAGCAGAGCAGGGCCACGGATATGCACAGGAGAAATAGATCAATGCTTGCGTTAATACAAACAGTTTTGATAAGATCACTCATAAACAGACTTAGAAAAATAAAAAAAATTACAATTATCACGGGAACACACTCATTGCATGAGATGAGATGTGCCAAAGAGGGGTTTTGTTAAATATTGAAGATTTAATTGCTAGATTTAAACGTGGGACCGTGCACGTTGCTTTTATTTTGAAGTGTCCTCCTTTTGTGAGTTGTCCCAGAAGGGGCGTGTCCATCTGTGTTTGGCTTTTCTGTGATGACCTCTCGACTGCTTTCAACCTGGAGCAGTGAAAGGGAAACGTTTCTTTAGGGAAAGAAAAGAACACAACAAGGAGTTTCATCCTCACCTCTGATCGTGTGCGAGATGATACACTTGGAAATGTTGTGAACGAAACGAGTGAATGGAAGGCCGCTCAGTGTGGAGCCATCTCCAAAGCGGGCTCCTCACGACTTTGAAAACAGGCTTTTTTTTTATTGCCAGTTACAACAACCAACTGTGATTGTATTACCTTTCATTATTATTGTGTGTTTTCATCATCCATTGATGTGTTCTTTATTGGTCCAGGGGTGTTAGACATGCAGCTCTTGGGGCAATTTGAAAAAAATACAGTGAACTTACGTTGCTTGTATATTTTGAACTAACAAATTTAATCAATGGAGTCAAAACATTCCAACAACATCCAAAACTGAACAGCAGATGGCAGCAATACCATCAAACTAAAGGTTACTAAAAGCTAGCTATGAATTGCATCTGCTGTCTGTTAAATGTAGACAAAGCTCAGACTCTGATTGTATTTGTTTCTCTTTGAAGGAAAACGTCTTTTGTCCATTGAAAGTAAACATTGTGTGATGTGAAGTTTCATGTGGAGAGCTCATGTCAGTAATGCTGGAGTCTGAGGACTTTTTATCCATGAAGAAGAAAGATCCAAGCAGCTGTGAAAGAGCCCGAAGCTTTGCCGATGCAGTGTTCTAACGAGTCAAAGCTAAAGGTGGTAAAGTCTGTTGTTGTTATTTTGTTGAGCATCAAAGTCTCGGGTGATGCACATCACGGGTTTTTTATTTGCCATAACACTGAGAGCTTCAAGAGGTGGTGCAGATTTACAGCGGGCAGCAAGCTTCCACCAGTGCATTGTGTTGGTCAAGTTTCACCTTTTATTGGTTAGTTGGTGAAGTGAGGCATAATCAGTCCATTCACTTTGGATATGAAATGCCCCTTTCACACAGACTATTCTCCCTTTTTATGCGTCCCCGACACAGTGTGAACGGCAGTGAGGCAAGAGGGAGGGATGACACGGTCCTCCGTGTTGTTACCTCTCTAGATGTAGTCTCAAAGGTGAGGGGGTGTCAACGAGCTGAGATGGCGAGAGTGGACAATAAACTGGCGCGTTATGAAAGGCGGCGCCGAGGGATTTTGAAGTTCAGAACAGACACAACAGACTGTTATTTCTTCACATCGATTCGGAGAAACACGTGCGAGAAGGGCAGCGGCCCAGGGAAGGTGGCGAGGTGGAGGGGGGGCTGCTCGGCCTCTAAGCAGACCAAGTCATCAACGAGAACATCGCTGGGACCGTGAAATGCTGATTTGAAACGTCAACAGCTCGCTGTGTAAAAGCACAAATGTGGTTGATAAGTGGAGACAGAACCACGACTGGAAAAGTCCAGTGGTGGATTTTGGAAAGCTTTAAAAAAATAAAGGTTTTTTGTGTGTGTGTGGCCAGAAAAAAAGAACAGTTTGGACTTTACGAAATGTTTCTATCTTTGATACTTGGGCTGGCAGTCTGATGTTGCATGAAAAGAATTTTGGGGTGCAGTGATGTTTTCTATTCACCAACACATGCTTCTCTCCTCAGTCACTGGGCTTCAGTCACTGACTGACCTCTCAGAGGTCAGTCAGTGACTCAAGGTTGTCTGTAATGTGGGAGTGTGTGCGATGGAGTGTCTCTTGGTGACCTGCCCAGGACACAACTTGTCTCAGCAGGGATCACCTTAATAGGATACTTGTTCTCTGTTTTTTTTCTCTGCTATCAATGGCTGTATTTTGTGCAGGCTTGCCACCTACAGGCCTGACATATGTACTACAATCAGAGACGAAAATATCGGAATAGTAAATGCAGCTTTCGAATGTCATTGTTTTGGGTAAAAATTCAAATTATATTGAAGTCATGAAATTCATTTCAACAGTCCTGGTCTACATTCAGCTAAGTCTCAGACATCTTGACACAATAACCCCCCCCCCCCCCAAAGTCATCACCATTGATAATGGAATCACTTTCAAAGTCAATATCAGGCGATACTGATGATGTGTCGCTGATATCTGGCTGATTGTAACTGTATTTGTAAGGGATGAGGAATGAAGAGGTTTTTTTCTTAATACATTGAGGTGAGATCACAGATGTGTTACCGTTTTTGTTGCTTCAGGTAATTATTCCGCGTGCTTTTTCAATTACCCTGTTCAAACCGCTTTTATCAATATGGGTTTAGCTGCCAAGTAGGCTGTCACGATTGCTTTAACATGCAACACCGCGGCGCTATTTTTATCATAGGGAAGTAGCTGGTACAGTAGCTTCTCTCATCTAATCTGATTAGAATCACAAATAGAAGCGGCTTGTGAGTGCTGTGACTGTTCGTGAGGAAAAAACCCCCAAAACAAAACACTATTTTGGCTCACACACAGAAATATGCTGGGGCAGGATTTTGTAGGGGTCACCAGCAGGCGTGCGGGGTGGCGGCAGAGAGCAGGGTGGGGGGGGGGCAGATCACAGGAGCAGAGGAGAAAAAAAAAAACAATCCGGAGCAGCTGATAGAGATAGGAGAGCAGCGCCCGGGCTGGCTGAAGCGCTCCGGCTGGTTGGCTGGGGTTCGGAGCTGGGGCTGGCAGCGGGCGGCATGTACATCTGGATGGCAGTCGACACGAATAAGTGCTCGGAGCGCTTCTTTGTTTGCCTCAGGGGGGATGAGCCGCGGGATAAAATTGCTGTGGGGCTGCAACAGCTCGGCGGAGAGAGGGTGGGAAGGTCTGTCTGCACTAAACATCACCTCCCCTCATTGTATTTTTGTGTAGAGCCCGACCGATATCTATTTCTATTCATGTCATTCCCGCTCCTGTGGCTTTTTTTTCTGTCCCGATCATAAGATTAATTAAAAAAATGACTCCCATCCTGTGACCCACGGAAGTTCCCGAAAAATGTCATCTTCTAGGCTTTACCGCAGACGAACAGACGAGCATTTTATTAACACACACGCATGCACATGTCCATGTCCATGTGCATGTGCATGTACATGTACATGTACATGCACACGCGCGCACACACACACACACACACACACACACACACGGTATTGACATTCAAATAATATTCCCATATATCTGTTGTCTGTTTTCTGAACTTTCTAAAGATGCAAATATTTGGTGGACAGAAAAGCTAATAACAACCTGTCTGAGCTTCAGTGGCACTGATTTGTTTACCACAACATTGTGTCTGTGCCTCCCTTACATTTATGCTAATGTTGATGTGAGTAGGGTCTGGCACAACATTGTACTAGAGCATAAATTACGTAACTTCTGTATGATCTTCAAGTCAAAAACTTACCGTTAACACAAAAAGTAACAAAATATCTCTGTCAGAAATACTTATTTAGGTTTCTTAGTCTAGCACTTTTTTTTTTCAATCACATTTAATCTCAAAATTGGAGCCCATAAAACGACTGAGCACCAATGACGAGCACATGCGTGACAAAACATGGCCAGGAGCACGTTGGTCCGTTCAACGGATGGAAAGTTTCAGGGTGAAACTCTGATGATAACATATAGCAAGCTGAGGTTTTCTTTACGACTTTTCTTTAACTTACTTGAAAGTGTTGTTACAAACTCTGGAAGTTTTAGGAAGACTTGCTCTCAAACCTCTCAAATCATTATAGATTAGAACTTACCTGAATAATGAGACGTATTATTTTACTAGCATGTGTCAATGACAGGGTTTGGTTGGCACTAAGCAGTCGGTGGTGAGGCAACATCTTGCTGGCAGTTTGGACTCCTTCCCGCTGCAGCTTCTTCTGAATATTAGAGCCACTTCCAAAAAACGCTCACCGAGGCCAGGAAGGAACCGAACGGCGACAGTTATTCATCCACCACACTAAATAAATGAACACACATGTGACTGGGGAAGATGGGAAGCAAACTAACGCTGACACCCGTGGGTGGTCTTTGCTTTTTTTTTGATGAGAGGGAGGAGAAAACAAAAATGAACGAGAGAAAGAGGAAAAGAGAAAATCAAAAACTGTCAACCCCAAAGCGAGCACTTGTTTCCCCCACACCGCAAATGAGCACATTACTTCCTGGAGTATTAATCCAGTTTAAGATAAACAGCCATAATGAGGCAGCCTCATTGTGTGAGCGATCTGACGCCTCTCACTCTCTCTCTCTCTCTTCCCCCCCCCTCCCTCCCTCCCTCCCTCTCCGTATGTGGCTGGGAGCAGACAGTCCAGGCTGGGTTGCCAGGATCCAACACGAACTCTTGTGGGTTTTTTTTTTTTTTGCTGGCATGTTTGCACGCCTGAGTACCGTGCCCTCATCCTTCCCTCTGTCAGCTCGCGTCAGCCAAAGATGAGAATTACAGGCGGGTTAGATGGAAAATAAAAAACAAAAAAAATTTTGGGAGCAACAGCTGCTGCTGGATGACCAGCTGAGAGAGCGGCGATGGATAGCTCGCTCCAGCTCCCGTGCCGCTGCTTTCTGCTGCTCTTTGTCCCGACACATTGAGATCATTGTTGATGGACAAGAGTGTGTTCTCTCCTTATCGTGGGGCTCCAGCTCCTCTGTGGGGAGCCCCAGGCAAAGAGAAAGAACAGAGCCACGTCTGCGTCTATCTCCCCGGCGCGCACGCAGGGATAAAAGCCTCGCGGCCAAATGTATGGGCAAGGCAGACAGATGGCCGACAATGGCAGGTAGATAGAGCCACGTGCGAATGGTGCTGTGGATCTTAAAATGGGATAAATGTTTGGAAAAAAATTGGCTGTACAATGCTGGTGAGGGCCAAAAAGCACGAGGTCCCCCTCCAAAGGCACCTCTCACCCCGATGCTTCACAAGGTTTAATTAAACTCTGGAAGGTGTTGCGTTTGAACTCTGGCTGGTTTCAACTTGCTTTTTTGCCATGCTAAGAAACAGAGCTGAACAATTTCAGAAAATTAAGATATTTTACAATTTCTCTCAAGAGACCCAGAGTAACAGTTGTGCTCTCGAGTCTGTCGCAAGTTGTTGTACTTTTGTCACCAAGCGGCAGGACTCCAGAACAAAGAAGCCGTACCCCCAAAAGTTTTTGCTCACTCGCTGCAGCCAAATGTGCTTACAGCACGTTTTACAACCACCCTTCTGGCAGAGTGTGGAACCCAGATTGTTGCTCTTCTTTATAAAGCAGGACTTTGGTACACAGACAAATAACCCCTGAGCACTATCTCGTGTTCTCCCTGTACAGACCGTGCGGGGCTGAATTTAAACGGAGCGCCGTGGTGTGGAGGTAAACACAGCAAAAGGAATGATGTTGGAAACAAGCCAATATAGTTCATTTTACCTAAAATACGGTACTTCTCATCTTTGTTGCTGTTTAGTCCGGCAGCTACAGGTGAATTAGTTCTTCTTCTCTTCTCTTGTACGGAAATATTGAAATGTGACGCTGCTGAAACGGTAAAAACATGTACAGCAGCACAATTGGTGCAGGAATGACTGACTGATCACAGATGGCTTTTTTTCCCCAGACTGCATGAAATCCCTTTAAACTCCATTTTGCTTTGTCCAAAAAATTCCACTGTACTCCCGTCTCTGTTTTTTTTAAACTGATTTCAGCTCTTTATTAGTCATGCAAATTTTTCAATTTAGAAGATGTGTAATCATCTGGCGGATTACTCAGAATCATCAATTGTGAACGAATATTGGGTGACTGTCGGTGAAGTGAATCAGGTGATAAATGTCAGCCCCCCCCCCTTGGAGCGTAGCGTCTGCGCCCTTAGGCGCACATAAGTACACCAGTCACAAAGGGAGGGCTGCACATTTTGCCAGTTGATGGCGGTGTGTGTATTTTTCACTCTGCTCTTAAACTGATGATTGGAGATGCTTCTGTATGTAGACACTGTATGAATAAATATTGGTTGCTAGGCAAATCAGCAACATGATATCGTTCATCGGGACCGACCAAGCTTTTCAGATGAGTGCAACTGCAGTGGATGATGGAAAGAAAACAAATATAATGACACGGGTAATCAAAGTTTGTTCACACATTACTCCCACTTAGACATAGAGTGTGAAGGTAAAGTTCATTGTGGTATCCTTCATCACAAAATACTAAAATTTTGAGATAAATAATGAGATCATGAGTGTCGTGATGTACATCGGGATTGTAACCATGGGGATGAAATTGTCAGTTTTCCTGTTACTTGAAAACAAGAAGTCTGTTTGTTTTCTGGAATAGCTAATTGCAAAACACAGGTAATTGTCATCCAGTCTCTTTGGTAGGAAGCAATTTCTGTCCTGCAATGGAGCCCCCTGTTTACAATGTTCCCTGTTGCATCATTGTCCCCCCCCCGTCCGTGTGTGTGTGTGTGTGTGTGTGTGTGTGTGTGTGTGTGTGTGTGTGTGTGTGTGTGTGTGTGTGTGTGTG